>PPHD01002098.1:0-37919 GCA_002909625.1 Bambusicola thoracicus | reverse complement strand
TGGCGACCCTGCACATAGCAGGCAGGTTGAAACTAGATGATCATCGTGGTCCTTTTCAACCCAGGCCATTCTATGATTCTATGATAATACTCCACTAATTTACAAGTTGTTACATGCTAGTTAGGTGACACAAGTGTCCTAAGCATCTAAACATCTCTGTCAAAAGCCAACATTCATTCCCTGCTCCCAACTAAACATTCTTATGCCTTCAAACCTTGGTGCTAGCCATCACCAACCTCCTCAATGTTCTGATTTATCTCACTAAACCAGAAGGAAACTATTCATATTTTTAGAGGGTTTTTTTGAGTTTTCAGTCCTTTCTAATCTCACCCCTGCTGAATTAGTTTTCAATTGGCCTATTGAAATGAAGCAGCCCAAGAGGAGATCAAACAGGCACCAATGCCAGCACGGAAAGAGAAGAGAGACACTTTTGTTGACCACAGCTCTTAGATATACTCAGTTTCTGTGGATCCTCTCTTAGTGTGACTATGTGGACTGTATCATTCACAGTTTATGCTTTTGGATGAAGTGTTTTTTCTTTCCTTTAACAGCAATGACTTTTACTCTCTGAGAGGTGGTATAAATTAATAAGCTAATATATACCACAAATACTTTCTCATGTGCTGATATTAGTTTATTAGTTTAAATATTAGTTTACATCCCAAGATTTTTATGTTAAGAGAGAATAGTACTATTATTTCTCCTAGGAAGCAATCATATAGGTAACCTTTGGACACAGGCTAAGACTACTCTTTTTTTGACATAAAGAATTATTAGCCCAATGTGTGCATTGACTTTTTTTTTTGAGGGGTGTTGAGGAAAAAACCTTTTGTACTTTAAAATATGTACCTGTAGTCAATTACAGTAGTCGTTTGAAACAGTTTGTCTACTGCAACTCATTCCTTCTCATAATGTTTGCTGCATCTAAGCGTGATGTGAACATTGCATCATGTCATGGAGTTCCCATTATTGGAATTATGACATTCTGTATGCTTTCAGCAAGGAAAGTTCATAACAGATCATGTTCAAAATTCATCCTAATGTTTACAATTTGGAGAACAGCATGTGCACACAAAAACTGTCATCAAACTTGACTGTCTAAATCCACTGCTCAACTTTTCAACTGTCATTTCTCATTGCCTGCTGGCTGGCTAATGCTTTAAGCTCAAATGTTATGTCCTGCATATGATATTATACCACAACTGACTAAATTCCAGAGGAAACTTGTGCCCTGCAATTAGCGCTTGTTATCGAAGTGTGTAACTCATAATGTGTTTGCTTTCTTGTTTTGCAGTTCAGTCCTTCACCTTCACCCCTGCAGGTACTGTCCATTAGTCTGTCTTTTACCTCACCGGCACATCATTGCAAACATTAGGTATTTAAGTGATTATAAATGTGTGAGGTATGCAGAATTAAAACCGAACAGAAGGAGATAAACTTCTGCTACCTATCTGTGTTAAAAATGTAGCATTCTTTCCCTAGTGATTCTGAAGTGGTGTAAAATCTGCCACCATTAATGTCTTTGCCTTGATTCACATGCTTTTTACTCATCTAACTCTTCAAAATAATGAAGTTTTTAAGGTAATTTGCAGGACAAAGTTCCTGAACTAACATAATATAAACAAGCATTGGTCACCTATGATCAATTTTTTTATTTTAAAATTCAGAAAATGTAGTTCAGTTATTTTTTAATGTCTAACTGGGGAAGTAGAGCTATCTTCCACTTTATCTGTTAGTTGTTAGCCTTGCCTTGAGGTGTTCAGATATGCAGGCTATCTAATGATTAACCTATGCACATTTAATTTACAGCATTTTTGAAGTTGAAGCATTTGCTTTTTTCTGTCTATCCAATTCAAAGCTGATATCCTTGTTTTCATATCTTTAGTAAACATACCATACGGTAGACCATTATCATGAGTGTGATTAAAGATATGTGAAGAGTGAATGAAGTGAGTCTGAAACAGCATGTTGAAGACAGCTTAGTCAACATATGGACAGCCAAGAAAAAATCAGTATTCATATAATAGTAATAATTAATACAAATAATTAGCTTCTACCCTTATACTTAAGTTTCAGTGTCATAAACATACAAATAATTGTATTAAAGTTTAAAAGCCTGATAAATTTCAGCATTTTCCAGCAGAAGTCTGTAGGAGGTTTTGTGCTTAGCACGGGTCTTCAGTTGTACTTGCCATAGCAGTCTTTTCTGACTGCCATCCATGTGATAGGGGACAGTCTTAATTGCATTGTGGAATTGGTCGTCATGCTCTGCTAGCTGCTTTCTACCTCTTGCTGATACAAACCACAGCTCGAGTGCTTAGCTTAAGTAGAAAAGAGCAAATGTCTGCTGAGGCAGATGAGCAAAGGTGGTAATGCGTGCACCAGGGACCCATGACATTGCTAGGGAGAGCTGTCCTAAGGAAGGAGCTCTAAGGACTCAGGAATTACTCCTTCTGGCTTTTTGGTATGATTGTTCAAATCAGAACAAGTTCTGATACAACGTAGCCTACCATGAAATCTTTACTTGTTTTTTTTGCTGAGAGCATAGGATATTTTTTTCAAAAAATGATATAATACATTTTTAAATTTGGTTCCTATGACCATGCAAGACCATGACCATGTAAGATAGTTGCAAGTACTACCAGAACATGATTTAGACATGTGCTCTGATTCACATGTCTTTGTGAACAATAAATATTGTATCAGTTATACCTGATGTAGTATTTTTTCTTTGTGGGTTTTTTTTTTTTTTTTTTTTTTTTGGTCAGTTTTACTTGCATATATAGAGCAGTTAAACTTTCAAAACTAGTTGCTGGAAAGACTGTGTTGAGCAGGTACAATTACTTGCCAAAAACATTCTATCTGCTTATGTACAGACTAAAGGTCGTTCACCAGGACACTGTTACTTGTGTTCAGTTGTTAGATTCCTAAGTGGTACAATTTCTGCTATCAGACTAAATTGCTATACCATTCTGCGTAGAACAAGAGCAAACAGAAAATATCACACTATTGCTATAGATTTGTGCCAGAGCAAAATAATTGATTGAGTTAAACTAATTAAGCTTCCTCTCTTTGTAAACATTTTCATGAACACTGATTGATTGCTCAGATGGTCACAAGCGAAATTTGAAACTGAAAATCATGGCTAAATTTTTTAATTATTTTCAATTGAACTGATTCCAGTAGATACTCAGTTACAGTTCTCTAAATCACTAGTCCTCCACTTCCGTTTCATCCACCATGGCTCCCAGGCATTGGTTCCTGGTAATATCAGTGCTACAAAACATATTATTTTCTATTATGTTCATGAGATGAGTATTTTGCTTACCTGGTTAGTAGCAGTGTCATGATCTGCAGCTATGCAACATGTATACCTTTTTCGGACCATGACAGGCTATCAACAAAAATAAATCTTGCACAGAAACAATAAAAAACAAATGTTACCTTCTTAGTGATCTCTTCTGTTATAAATGTTCAGACCTATGGTCTAATTTCAGAGTGGTTCTTTGTGGAACCAGGAGTGGGACTCTATAATCCTTATGGGTCTATTCCGACTCAGATTATTCTGTGATTCTGTGATATGAAGAATGGATTGATATTACTTTTATGAGTATCTGTAAAAGCTAAAATGTCTACTAGGCTGATTTTCTTTATTTTTATGGTTACCTTTTGCTCAGATTGTTGGATATAAACATGCACTGTGAGTATTTACCATACACAAGAAAAGTTAGGTGTAACAAAAAAGTCTTCTGACCACTTCTAATATAATTGAAAAGTTGTTTAATTCCCATATTACAATGACAGAACAGAATCTGTTTATGTAATAGTGAAAGTTACAATTCTCCTTTCACATTTTGGTATACAGACATACAGCAAAGGCACAGAATCACTTTGTAGAAATAATAGAGATTTCATTTATCTGCTTATCTTTCCCATGGCTTCAAGCTCATTGTTGTGCCAGTAACTGCTCACTTGAATACTCAGGTGTTTTCAAGAGTGTTTATGCCATCAGTCATGCAAGAAAAGTCAATATGTGTTTTCATTTATGAGTAGGTAAGCTTATTTAGTGACTAGTGCTCCTTGGGATTAAAGATTTCATGAAACCAAGTAAACAAAAACAAATTAAAAATAGATAAATAAAGAATTATGGAGTGCTACACATTTTAGGCTTAACTCCTGAAGCTGTTAAATGAGGATAAGTTATTTGACAGAATTGTCCAAAGGTAGGCAGAAGATTTGATGGAATTTTTATATGCTGATTATCTGTTCTGAGTTAATGCTTATTAAAAAAGGATTAATCTACATTCATATTTGAGGAACAGCTTATCAGAAAAAGGAATAAGACTTGGCTGGCAACATTAAAGTTTTCATTTGTGGTAGGAAAATGTGGCCTTCTAGAGATAGGCATACATAAGGCTTTCTAAAGCTTTCTTGCCTCAAAATGTCAACTTACTGTATATTCGTATTTTTCACTCCTAGCAGGCATGAAGATTAAGTTTAACCTTGTCAGATAATATTAGTAAATAGTATGAGCATCTCCTTATATATTTAATAAAAGTCATATAAAAAGCTCTTTAACATATGCCATTCTTCATAGAAATATATACAATATAATTTCTTTAAATATTTATGCATTTAAAATGTGCTTTGGATTATTTTTCTGCATTCTTGCAATCCTTGAAGCATAAGCTAGTGGGGATTCCTTCAAAATCTCTCTATGCAGAGGTTTTTTTTTTCATCTTCTTTTGAAAACCAATCTCATCCCTTCAGGTCTGTGTCCTTTTTCAGAACATATATCAGATGCAAAGAATGCTGAAAGAGCTTTTTTGCTTTCTCAGTGATAAAAAAGCAAGAGAGATAGGTGGGTCAGTGATAGGGACATCCTTCCTTTTCTCCTCTTACATTGCCCCTTGAAATTACTCTGCATCTTTTTAAAGCGGAGACAGGATGAATAAAGCCAGCTGTCTGTGTGTTTTATTTTTACAGTGACATCTACATGTCTGCATTGCATTAAATATGCTCCTATTCAGGCATTTAGACTTGCTTTGTAATTGCAGAAATCAAACTGCAGGCAAAAATGCTGACAAAATGTATGGCAGGAATGATAAACATAGTGCTTATGTTGGCAGCCTGACCATGTCTTCTGTTTTTTAGCTGTCTTTTCTTTCACAATATTGATGGTAAATGAAAGGCATCTTCTCTGTCCTCCCTCAGCCCATTTATGGAAGTCATCTGGAATATCATATTTTTTTTCTGTGACATCCTGATGACATCTCCTCACTTACTCCAATTTTGGCTAACTTAATTGATATTCCAGAGCCTTTTCCACCAAGAGTAGAAGCCACAATATTCTCTTGTATCTTTCGTGATGAAGTTTACAACCAAAATTTTCTGGGAGAAGGTTAGATGAAAGAACCTGTATTCCTTCCCAGTTCCATACATATTGCATAAGCCAGGCATGGTCTTCCCTGCAAAACAGTGTCTCTGCAATACAAGCTCTTCTGAAGACAGTGTTTAGGTTGGGAGAGCAAAAGATTGCTTACTGTAGGAAGAAGCAGGAAATGGTTGCTACCACAGGATACATAGGTAGCAGAAAAGAGAGTAAATGCTGTGATACCTGTCTCTTCTCATCAAGCCTGTATACCGGAACCATTCCACAGCACTTATAGCTCCACAGCAAAGGTTTCTATGTCATCTTCCTGATATGTTTTTCCTAGCATGCCTTCAAGTTCTCTCTATACCTCACTGAGGAAAATAGAATGTGTCTGGCAAACATTGCTGTGATTTCCTATGAGCTTCTCCATATTATCTTTGTTTTATAGAGGTACACAAGCAATACAAACATTTTTGAGATCATAAGTATGGATTTTTTTTCCCATGTGACTTACACAGATAAAATATCACACATGTACACACAATTCAATAGGTGACAATAATACTTTAAAGCTATTTCTGGTAGTCTGTCATTGAAACAAGACCATTAATCCCAGGAGATTTTTCAGAAAATATGTTGCAGTGAATTCCCTTAAAATTAAACCTTATTTACAAGGGCTGTTACTGAATACACCTTTGTTTCTTATTCTCCTTATTTGTTGTTGCTTTGACAATTGAAGAAGGTTGTAGTATTAAATGACAAGGGGAAATGGAGAAAGGAAACAGAACCTCTACTGAAGTGCTAGTGTACTTTTGGCCAACATATTTTGAAACATATTTGGTCAGTACCACCTTTGAAATGTATCTGGACAGTACCACCTCTTCATATATTCACACATGATATCCAAAACACTTCAGATTATTCACACTGAAGCAACGAGTCACTTGACAGCCTGTTAAAAGCAACATGAATGAAAGTAGCATCAGCTCTATAGTTAATTAGCTGCAGTGTTTTTAATATGTCTTGTTTCTCAAAGCAGACTTTAATACTTCCCATACTTGCATTTTGATTTTCTTTTCATCAATTGATTTGATTACATCCTTTCAAAATTCAGCTATTAACCATTTTGATGTGACATATGACTGCAGTGATTTTCTGATATTGGTAATAGTCTGTTCTGCAGCGAAGTGTAATTAATCACCCTACCCAAGCACTCTTCAGCAAGGCTTCCAAAGGGGTTACTTTTGTCCCCTTTGCTCAATGTATACTGTGAAATTACCCTAGGAATTAATGAAGAGACAAGTATTCTCTATGGTATCAGAAGTATTTCATCAGTGGATTTGTGCCGTTGCTAATTTTTTTATTAATCACAGCATTTCTACTGGAGGTAGTAGTTTGATCTGGTTAGAAACATGTGTAATGGAAGACCTAATCATAAATTGGTGTAGTTTGATCTAATATTTAGAAAACACTACAAATATTCAGGAATATGTAATTTAATGATGAAAATGTTTGTCTTAGAAAGGTAGATAGTATTTTCAAAATGGGACCTTAATTTAAATTAAGTTGGCCATAGACTAATCCATTTCTCTCTGAAATTCTAACCCTCATCTTGTTAGAGTTACCCAACAATAAATAATGCATTATTGCCACTGACAACCACAGTCATTTCTGAACCTTGATTCAAAATATTTGCCAATGCTTCAAAAAGGAGTGTGTAATCCTGTCAGTTAGCATCTCAGTAATGTGAGTTTACCTATATCACTCTCGAATGTAATCCTGTTAATAAGGTAGATAAGGAACAAGCAGCTTCTTGTCAGATACCTAAGAATGGGGCTACAATGTATCCTTTACATCCACAATGGCAAGACTGGAAACAGCTCTTCTCTGTAATACTGGCACTTAGATGTGTGTGCTGGTTCTTAGACATGCTGTTAATGGAAATCCTGCAGCTTTATGTTTTTTTTTCGGTTGGTTGGTTGGTTGTTTTTTTTTTTTTTTTTCCCCACCCCTTCAGCTGTAATAGAGCTGCCACTTCTTTGTATTTATCCTGGGAAATGGCATATTTGTGTGGTGACACGATATTACTGCATTACGACATGATGTTATTAACTGACTGGTGCAGTGTATTCATGTACCGAAGCAAAAGCATGCCAAGCAAACAATTTCATCATATGGCACAGTCTTGCACTGCAAAGTCACATGAAGGGGCCTATGGTAAATTCAGGATTCTTTCCTCAGGTGGGTAGCTTGCCTTGCAAGCTACAGAACAAATTGATATGAATCAATACTGTAAGTCAAATCCTAAATAAACTGTAATCCCGATGTGCTTTATTTTTTTGTTATAGTTTCTGTACTTTCTTATGTGATGATGTCAAGAGGCCTCCAATCTTGGACACTGAGCAATTTGAATTGTTGCTTATAATTATAACTAACTGATTTCTCCCTGTCTTATATGTGTGTGCGTGTGTGTGTGTGTATTTGTTTGTTTTCTTTTTCCAACCAAAATACAGTCACATTCCAAAGAGGAGATGGAGGACTAATGAGCAATGGAAGGTATGTTTCTTTGTATAAAGGTCTTTCCATCACATATATTTCTAAAATTAGGAATCTGAAAATTCTGCAAGTAATGCGCTTGAGTATTAAACAATCATTTGCAAGACTGACAATTACAGAAGGAGTTAAGTAGCTTACTACGAGGTTTAATGATCTATCTGTTGTGCACTTTGGAGGAATCAAGCCCAGATGTTTCATATCTCCCAGATGCCCTGAAAGAAATGCGTAGTAAATATCACAAGGAATGTGTTCATTTGTTACCAAGATGTTTATTGCATTAATTAGACATTAGCAAATGAAGTTGCTGTTGTTTAAGACTCCTTATTGGCTACTCCTAAATTGCTGTGAGTGAACAATTACACTTAATCGATCACAAAATAAATGATTCATGGATGATGAATAGGCTGTAGATTGACAGGACTAGATTCCACAACTTTGGCTACTCAATTGAAATTGATAAAAGCTGATAACAGACCCATATATCCTCATCTATTTTCCCTTTGCCAATATGGAGATTGTAATTAGGCTTTGGTAATAACTTCAATCTCCTATTTAATCAATATTTTAGCAAAAAGAGATAAGGCCTAATGAGAGCTAGTGGATATGGCAGGAAAGCTGCTGGATCTTCTTATTGCTGTTTCCATAGAAACTTATGTTTCTCTTAGGGATTGTACCAGACAGGGGCCTATCAGAAATAAAGTACAATGATTATAGGTGTTGCTCCAACTTCATGAGTGCATTAATAATCTAGAAAAGCATCAGGACTATGGGTGATTTTGTGTTTTTGCTTGAGGGCTGGGGGCATTTACATGACATGATTTATTTTCCTTGTTAAATACAAATAAAAACAATCCACATGCCTTGCTAAATTCCAGGCTGTTTATCCTGGGGTGAGACAGACACAGTGCCTTATAGTCTATGTTCTCTTTCAACATACTTGCTATTTAATACTGCTTGCAAAGCTTGAAATTACAGTGATATAAAAACCTTGCAGTAGTGGCAGATAAAGATAGCTGTGGACTTTCCATTAATCCTACTCAAACCTCTTTGCCTCTAAACCATACAAGAGTGCTTAAAGAAAGAGTTACCAGCCTGTAGATGACAGGCATGCATTTGGGATGCAGGAGAAAGAAGAAATAGTAGCCCAAAGTCCTGGAAATGGCTGATACGGAGCAATCAGTTTGAGTGATTGTTCCCTTGAGGTGGTAATTTATCATTCGGTCCTGGTTTCGGATCCCATGATGGTACTGCATAACCCCCATTTCACACAGACAACGGAGTTCATTTGGATTCTGGCAGAATCACAACTGATGCCTAGTCCCACTTCCACTGACAAAGTTGATTTGTATATATCCTTAATTAACTGCTCAAGGTCTTTATATCTTCAAAGACTACACAATTTTAATTTGAAATAAATTAAAGTCTCCTAAACTGTTTCTTATACACAATGATAGAAAGAAAGTTATGTAGCATCTTTAATCACTTTTGTATCCAGAGTTGTCTCACAGATATTTTAATTTTGTTTGTACATGTATATGTGTGTATATCTTTTTTTTTTTTTATTCTTCTTCAGTCGACCAGGTTTGTTGAATGCAAGTGACCCCAGTTATCCTTGGCTTGCAGACTCTTGGCCTGCCACAAGTCTGCCAGTTAACAACAGCTCTAGTGGACCCAATGACCTTGCCAATTTCAGTCGTGGAGGTAGGTTTCATTTTATTGTCACTGTATAGTATAAAATTGGATTTTTGTTTGTTAACACCTTGGTAAAGATTGTGTAATATTTTCATACTGTCATAGTTCTTTCTATATTTGAGTAAAGATTTGATTTACACTTCGCTTTAAAGTGTTTATTTTACTGTGTCTCTGTTTCTTTAAAACATAGTTCTAGTTTACCCCACAGTGGTAAGACAGGGTCTGAGAATCATTTCAAGAGAAACATATAGGTTCCCTTTTCCATGGACATGAGCAATCTGCTGTGTAGAGCACTGTAGTCAGAGACAGAGGACATCTATATGAGCTGAGAAGAACTTGGGGAACCCAGGAAGAATGTTCTTTCCATGTTCCTCCAGCACTGTTGCTGTCACCTTACCCATCCCCTTCCTGCTCTCAGTCTCAACCATAATCAATGAAGAAAGCCTCACAGGTGTTCAGAAATTTCACTTCTTATTGGAGGAAAGAACACATGAAACAAACTATTTAGATTTGGGGGACGGTTATTTCCATTTTTACTTGTAGGAGGCTCTTTGTGAGAAGAGACAATAATTTGTAATTATGATGAATCTTTAAAGAGATCATTTTCTTTCAAGCATTTTACTCAGATGGGAATTTTAGGATGAACTATTGTGATTTTAAAATGTCAAAATAATTTTCATATCTCCTTGGTTTCTGTGATTTTATAACAACTTATTCTTTATAGTGGTGTTCAGGGCAAGACTTCAATTAAAAATAATAATAAATTAAAAAACAAACAAGTGTGTAAATATTTTTAAGACATAAGTATATAAAAATCAGTTCAACTTGATATATCAAAATACATTAAAATGCAAAGAAAATATATCAAACTATCAAACTGATAAATGTGAAAAGAATATAATTTTGAACTGCATCAAAATCTGCTTCTGAAAGTAATCTCTCACTTTGGTTATAAATTCCCGTACAAAACCCCATGGTTTGACTACTTTGACTTCAAATTATATTAAATCATTCTGGGTTTATATTCCATTTAAGAATACTTTAAAACTCTTGTCTAAAAAAATATTATAAAGTAAATAAGTGTTCTGACAATATTTATAAGATAACCGAATATCTGCCAGCTTCTTTGTTGTGAATTTCTTGAAAATAAAGCTCTTTGGTACTTTTCCATCTTTTCATGAGCTCACTTAATACAGAAGAGTTACCAGTTTGATTTTGTATTTGGCTCTGTGAGACTTAAACTGGAAGCACGTTTTAATGCTTTGGGCTTCAGGGTGGATGAGACATAGCTTCCAAATTTGTCCAAGAAATGCAACAGTTGGAATTTCAGGAGCTTACTTATACCCAGGATCTTGTCAGTCCAGCTCACACTTTCATTCTGGAGGCTTGGGGACCACTTAGGCCTATCTATTTCAACACCTGAGTTTGGATGGTTTCTGCATTAAAGATAGATCAGAAGTCAGATATATTTTAATGCAAATTAATGTAGTCCTGTCTAGCATAGATAGAACTTGAGTGTCTTTGGTTAAAAGGTCTGGAGTAGTATCAGAGGTCTGTAAAAATTTTGAGAATGGTAATGTGGCAATCTCTCTGGAGCAGAAACTGAGGAAGGCTGTTACAGTATAGTCTTTAAGAATGAAATCTCCATTATATGCTGGCTAGGCAATTGAGAGTGAGTCTGTGAGTGGTAAACAGAGGTTAGGTTTGGAACCACAGAAGATCACAAAATTGTACTGAGACAGCAAGAAAGATGTTCCCTCAGAAAGTGTGTTAGAACGTTTGGAATTATTGTGAGAGTTACAAAGAAAAATGGATATTGGAGACCTTTTGGAACGGTCTAGTTGGAAATGTCCAGTGGGAAATGAATGTCCATCTTCAGTCTGAAATATATAGTGCTTTTTCTGCTGTGACAATTTGTTGGGAAAATCATACTTGAATTTTACTACTTGATTATGGTGTTTTCTAAAATGGCACTTTAATAGCTCATTGAGTGTTTAATGTATTTGTTTCACTGAGGACAAAAATTAATCTGTGACTATATAGAAAATTTCCAGAAAGTCTGAAAAATTCATTTTATTAGTAAGACAGACTGAAAATTCTTGGCTGCTGGGAAACTATGCCACTTTCCATTCAAATGTATGTAAGGGTATAGTTCTTCAATAAAAAAAATGATGAGGTGACACCTCTTCAGCAAATAGAAACATGTTCTAAAGGATAGATTTATGTCTGTTTACTTGAGGCAGATGTGCTTTTTGCTCATTTTTACTTCTATCAGTCAGCAGATCCAACATAGACAGGTTGTGCTGGACTTCATTGATTTTGTCGAGCAATGACAGAATTTATTTACTGAATTTCAATCCATGGGATTTCAATCCAATAGGTCTGTTCAGCCTTGAGAATTGGAGGCTTGGGGGGATTTTAACAATGTGTATAAATGCTTGAAGGGAAGGGAGCCTTGCTATTTTCTGTAGTGTCCAATGCTAGGAGAAGACAGTGACCACAATTATTAACACGAGTGATTCCACCTAAGCGTCGGGAAGCATATTTTTGCAGTGCAGGTGACTGAGTTGCCCAGAGACATTGTGGGTAATACAGGTTGGCCAGAGACAGTGTGGAGATCTTTGAAAACCACCTGGACATGGTTCTGGTAGTCTGCACAGGGTGTTCTTGCTTGGGCAGGGGTTGGATCAGATGACCTCCAGAAGTCCCTTCCAACCTCAACTATCCCATGATTCTGTGATTCATTATGCTTCGATTAAATCAGCTGTGGAAAGGTCGAGTCTTCATATCATGGATGAGTTACATGAAAGATAGGAGTGCAGTTGACTTGCACATCTCATGCTGTATTTGCACATAGATATTTTTGTGATTGTATATTGCCCTAGATACTGGGTCACAGGTGTATACAACACACTGTATACATGTAGATAGATAATAATAAACTGGTTTTGAAATATGTCTTGTATTATGTATTAATTATAACTTCTTTTGGCACTTCAATTTTTTTCTGCAGATATGTAATACAATTTAGGTATTTAAAACACCTGATTGTTCCCATGTTGTTGTTTATTGTTGTTGTTTGCAAAAAATGTACCAGTACACCCAACTTTAATCTTTCTTCCTGTAATCTGTTTGCTGAGCACTCGTTATTGCCATATTAACTGGTAATTGGTATTACGTTGTTACTCTGAGACTGCAGATGCTAGGCTTCATATTAAAACATTCACGTGCATGCAGTAGAAAATAATTCTCTGATGTAAGTTTTCAACCTAGGGAAAAAAATAAACAACAGTGGAAGGAAGCTGTGCTATCATATCTCATTGGCAGAAAAATCCTTAGATAGTAAGAGACCAATTGTATTCTATCAGGTTGCACAGCACCTGTATCTGTGACTGGAATGGACTCCAAACCCTTCTTTGAGGTCTAAGGTATATATAAACATCTTTGATACCTAAAATGAGATCTGAATATCTTCATTGTAGGAGTATGCATTATATCAATTACTCTGTAGTTGGAATTCAGTTCTGCCATCAGGCTATATAAAGCAAATGGCATATAAATGATACACTATTCTAACAAGTAGATACCCAAATTAATTCATAGATTCTTAGAATGACTAAGGTTAGAAAGAACCTTAAAGATTCCAGTTCCACTCCCCTGCCATGGGCAGGGTTGCCAGCCACTAGATCAGGCTGCCCAGAGCTCCATCCAATCTGACTTTGGATGCCTCCACAGAGCATCCACAGTTTCTCTGGGCATCCTGTTCCAGTGCCTCACCACCCTCTGAGTAAAACTTTCCTCCCATCAACTACCCTAAATCTCCTCTCTTTCATTTTAAAGCTCTTGTCCTATCACTATCAGATCACTTAAAAAAAAATCTGTCCCCCTCCTACCTGTAAGTTCTCTTCAAGGACTGGAAAGCCACAGTGAGGTCTCTGGAGCCTTCTCTTTTCCAAGCTAAACAAGCCCAACTTCCTCAACCTTTCTTCATAGAAGAGGTGCTCCAGCCCTCTGGTCATTTTCATGGCCCTTCTGTGGATCCACTCCAACAATTCCACGTCCTCTCTGTACTAGTGGCCCCAGGCCTGGACACAGTACTCCAGCTGGGGTCTCACAAAGGGGAGGGGGACAGTTCTCTCCCTCTCCCTGCTGGCCACCCCTCTTCTAATGCAGCCCAGGATAAAGTTGGCCTTTCAGGCTGCAAGCGTGCAATACTGCCCCCATGTCCAGTTTTTCATCCAGCAGGACTCCCAAGTCCTTCTTGGCAGGGCTGCTCTAAAAGACTTTTTCTTCTCCCAGTGTGTACTCATGTCTGAGATTCCTTCAACTCAAGTGCAACACTTTGCACTTGGCCTTGTTAAACCTCTTCAGATTCTCATGTACCCACTTTTTGAGTGTGTCTGGGTGGCATCTCTCCCTACCATTGTGTTAAGTGCACCACTCAGCTTCAGAATCTAAATAAATTGTAAAAGTATCAGAGTTTGAAATATCGACCTCTGTAACAGCCAGAGGGAGGTTATCTGCCAAGCTGTGATTCTCTTTGAGACATTGGGCCAATCATCATTAGATTCTGCATGCTTCAGTAGTCTCAACTTCCAACTCCAGCATTCCACCAGCGACTGTCACTACAGTTGTAAGTAAAGAGAGAGACTGCCAATGTAACTGATTAAACATACAAATTGCAGTATGTGATAGGATTCAAAAGATGTGGGAAAGTCAGCAGATATTAGGTAAACATGTTGTACTGTTTTTCAGGTAAATGTAGTGGAGCATTTGAACAAGTTGTACTCCATTATCAAAAATACTTTGTTATTTTAAGAGACTGATCACTGAAATCCCTTCAGAATAACAGATTTTTTATTTTTTTTTTTCACATTTCAGGAACAACTTGCTTTTGTCAGGTTTTTCTTTTTCTGAAAAAGAGAAATATGCTAACTAATGTTGAAAAGAAAATTAGATATGCTGACGCATAAAACTTCAAGGAAGTCAAGGTGATGGCTTTAAAAATTACTTTGAGAGCTTTGGAATCCACTTAAGATTTTTGCTACATATTTGCTAGGAATGTCTCCTCTGTGATTTGTAAATTTGTTCCTTTTATCACTTTCCTGAAGCCCAGACGTTGATTCTGACATAGAATGAACAATTGAAAACATTCTTCAGTAGAGAAATATTCCAAATTTCACTTTCACAGTTGAAAGTATGGGGAAAAAAAGATGGTTTCAGGCAGTGAGACGTGAAGGACAAGTGGTAGGCCTGTCACAGATGCTGATAGCTTGCTGATGGTTGTATATCATCTTCCCTTCGTTGGCTCATAGACCTGTCTCGGCTGAAATGCAAACGTGCAAAATGACGCATTTATTTTTCATCTTAAACCTTGATACTTTCAGGTTTCCTGTGCATCAATGATTTGTTTCATTCCCCTTTGCTCACCACAGATGTGTTGCCACCAGTGCCAGGGCAAGGAGATAAAACTGCTACTATGCTTTCTGATGGAGCCATTTACAGCAGCATTGACTTCACGACAAAAACTAGTTACAACAGTTCCAGCCAAATAACGCAAGCTACACCATATGCCACCACCCAGATACTGCATTCCAACAGCATCCATGAGTTGGCAGTCGACTTACCTGATCCTCAGTGGAAAAGCTCAATTCAGCAAAAAAATGACCTGATGGGATTTGGCTACTCTCTCCCAGACCAAGGCAAAGGCAACAATGGTAATTATAGCTCATATTTTCCAGAACTATAAAGAGTATTATCTATTCATCAATTAGGAAAAAAAAAAAAAAAAAAAAAAGTAGTATATGAGATGTTGTTCATATTTGCCGGAACTAATGCTTGTGTACCTTGCATGCATGCTGAACCTCACACAGTCACAAAATATACTGTTTTATGCTTTTAGTGCTGTGATAGTCATCAACCCATCTGCCTTCCATTAGGCTAGGAAAGGTATACATTAAAAATAAATTAAAACTCGTGGCCCCACCACATCTGCTCTTGACTTGCTAACTGCATGTGTTGCATGTGCTTGTGCTGTCAACTAATCACACAATGCCACTGTGACCTTTGCCCTTTAACCCTTAGCCTTGCTTTACATCCCTGACTACCGCGTGGCTGAGGGATTGGCTAATAGATTGCCACACAACCAGTCACAGGATTTCAGCACCACCAGCTCCCACAACAGCTCCGAAAGGAGTGGCAGCCTCTCAGGTTGGTTCCACAGCTGTGGGTGGGTGAGGGACGGAGGGGTATTGTCAGAAGCTTGCCAGGGAGGCAAACAAGCTTCCCAGAGGCACTTGGCAGATCAGTATGAGAGTGCCTGCCCACTGGGATACCAACAAAAGATATCCCATTGGCCTCCACTAAAAAAAAATAAAAAATTAAAAAACCCATAGAAGTGTCTCTTGCAAAACTTACTTGGATGTAATTGGAGAATCCTCCCAACCATTGCACCCAAAACTTGCCAGCACAGTTTCAAACCTTGCCTTGACACATTCTTTCCCTGATAGCACAGTTTATACTGTATATACTGTATTTCAACACTATAGTTTACAAGCATACCCACAATGATTCTATGAACTTCTTGAGGAGGTTAATATTTTTGTTGATTTATTAACAGGTTCCCCACTCCCGTGAGCTGTTTCAAAATCTTGTATTTCAATCAGGCAGGTCAGAAATAAACGTAGGCCTGCAAGATGACTGAGGCTTCAAAAAATGCACCAAGTCTGCATACAATAAGATTGCAAATTTTGTGTGTGTGCTGCATGTTATATTGGAAACATGACACATTTTTACTGGATGAAAATGATTGTAGTACATGTGATTTTTTTCTTGATTTCTTTAATTTTGCTTACTTGTTGCTTTTGTTTTGTACGAGGGCTGCTCCAAAAGTTTTGTCTCCTATTTTATTATGTTGGCCAACAACATCAGAGGTGTATGTTGGTGGTATGGCAGTAGAGACTGAAACTTCCCACCAGTATTCCATTACATTTTGTTGCCGTATGACAGATGGTGGCAGAGGGGCAGTCTGTCAAAATGGCATCTCACATGGGAGTGTATGAAGCAAACGTGTGTCACTGAATTCCTCATTGTGGAAAAAAATGGCACCCTTTGACATTCATCAATGCTTTCTGAATGTTTATGGAGACCAATCAATGGACACGAGCACAGTGAGATGGAGGACGGTGCATTTCAGGAGTTGCTTATAGCAATGTGAAAGACAAGCCACATTCCGGACAGCCATGCACAGCTGTCACACTATGAAATGAAGAGTATTTCAATCAGCCCATCCATGTAAATCTCTTAATGGTGGTGACTACATTCAAAAACACTGTTTTGTAGCTAAGAATTTTTTCTAGCAAGTAGTGTTATTGTATATCTGTTGTAGTTTCCATGGAAATAATCTGGAAGCATTACTTTCAGAGCAACCTATGTATAATTATGTCATTTTATTTTCAAGATGAGAATTGAAAAGCCAGAAATTAAAGCCTGCTATTATACTTAACCAAAATATGAATAAACTGACAAGACTTCAAGTTCTTACTGTACCCATAGCTTTTTGAATTTCTGCTGTAGAATGGAGCAATCACAGAAGTAGCAGATCAACTCTAGAAATAGCTTCTTTATGTCAACTTAAATGACTATTTCAAACTTTATGCTTAAATTAGAAGCCTATAAACACTGGCCCATAATTCAGATAGACAAAATTATTCGCAAATCTTGTGTCCTCATGGGAAATATTAGCTTACTTGAAAGAGATAGAAAAATAGACTTACAGCATTGATGGAAAGGTATGAGAGCTGAGTTCATTCAATCCTACAGGAAAGATTCTTGATCTTTGTATGTAACATGTATTGGCAAGAGGCTTATTGGCACCTGTGGCTGAATGAAAATGCAGGATTTGATATGCTGAGGTACATGTGTGCCAGTTATCAGAGGTCAGTATCACACTTTAGATGTGTTGACAGCTACAACTCCCTGAGAACTTTCTGAGAAAATACAATCAGCGGTTTTCATAAGAAAATGTCAGTTGATCAAAACCTGGACTTGGAAGAAATATTTCAAGTGAAATGTTTTTTGTGTAGTATTTCTCAATTGAAAGTAGAATTTCTGATGAAACATGGAGACTTCAGGTAGCTTGTCTTTCTATGGGCAGATCACATGTGCTTTGATCAAGACAGCTCACAACTGGATGTCCCATGGCTCAGATGATTGTCAGAGTATTGGAGTGCAGTCTCCCTTGCTCACTGGTTATGTATTTAATACAGACTATGTTTTTAATGTGTGAGATATTGAGGAAGACCTTCAAATAATCTGACAATTAGAGCATTACTGTAGTCAGAGACCAGCTTTGATTACCTTGTTCTCATTAGGGTGATCAAGGAACTTATTCTTTCAATTCCTCAAGTAATACTGTAAGTACTAAAGATTATTCTAAGTCTCTCTCTATCACCAATGAATATCATGAGAAATTTCATCCCACTGTGGAATGGAAAATAGCTCAACTCTCAACTGCTTTGTTAGGTAGGGAAATTTTGTAGCTGTACTTTGTACAGCACAGCTCCCACCTTATCTTGTTGCTGTGATTGTTTGGCCAAGTGGCAAATTCTTTTTCCAGAATCTGAGTCATCTAGAGATGTAAACAATATAATTTAATTTCAGTGTGAGGAGACACTAAAATAACAAGCATCATTGCTATGGGGAAACAAGGCTTCTATATTTCAAACACACATCAAGTATTATATGTATTATGTGTCTGGTCCATTAGTCTGACAGTGGAGTAATTCTCTCTGTGGGGATAGGAGAAGGGAATCTTCTGCTCAGATGTAGAGAGTAGGCTTCTTTCCTTACAAGTAATGACCTTGAACTTTCTTTTTGTTTATTTCATATGAGCAGTTCCTCAGCTCTTCTTCACTCTGATAGTTCTGTTGTATTTGGCCTTTTTCTACAAAACCCCTCAAATGCAATTGGATCCATACTAACACCTCACACATCCAATTTTTGTTTTATCAGTCCCCTAAGATTACCAAGATCCTACATTTTAAAATCTCCCTCTCCATATCAACTAATCTCTAAATGCTCCTCTCCATTTCTCTTCCGTAGATACTCTTAGATTAAATGCCCCAATGACACACACAAACGCACGCATAAGTATGCCCGTGCTTTCCTCCCAGAAAAGCACTCCTGCCTTAGCTCTTGTTTGCTCATAATCCTGCTGACTTTTCTAAACTTAACCTATCTCCCAAACACTTAAATTCACATCCATCTTTTGTATCTGCTTCAGCCTCAGCTTTCCCTCATTCCCATTGTCTCTCAGAACAAAAGACAAGTGACAAGTGTTGAGATCTGTGATGTTTATCTCATGCTAAAATTGCACCTCTTTCTGGATGTCTCTATACCTAAAGCTAAGACAGTGGCAAAGAAGATGGTGCCACACAGTGCCACCCTGCCCAACAAATCAGTTGTAGCTTTTCTGATTCATTACTGTCAAGAACTTTTTACATAATTTGTTTTTTGGTTGATCCTTATAAATCAGCATGAGATGGTAGGGGTAGCTGGATTAGACAGCTCTCTGCAACAGGCAAGGCCCAAATGACTGCTAGCTGGGTACCAAGTAGAAAAGCATAAAACAAGCCGTTCTTCCACCCAACAATCCAGAGTTTTAATAAAATGGAAATGGGTGGATCTTGAAGCAGTCAAGGTACTTGAAATATTTTTTGTCTTATTCTGCCTACTAATTAATTCTTGACTAGAAAAAAAAAAGAGGATCAGGGCAAAATACAAGAAGCAAGACAAGTAGGAAGAGAGCTTTTTCTGTAAAATTATTTTCCCACAAATTGAAGTGTCTCATTTGGAAAAGTGGCATTAAAACAATGGGAAAAGAGAAAAGGGCTTAAGTAAAATGTGTTGCTCAAGTCATTTCCTCTAGTAGTTCCATTAAAGCTCTAAATCGGTAATAGAACCTGTTGTCCAGAATGGCACAAAGGTACTTGAATCTTGTGAAACAGGTTGTTCTAAAATACTGCAGAAGACTTTCTGATATTTCTATCAGCAGAATGCAGTTTCTTTTTGTTTTGACTACATACAGGTCATTCAAGCTGAAAAAATTAAGCCTAATGACAATATTTTTAGATTGTTTCCTTAACCTCTGTGTTTTTCACAGAAAGAGACTGAAAAACAGTGTTATAAGCACAATGGATTCTGACATTTCAAAGAATTTGTAATGGTCTATTATACTTTTATCCATCAGTGAATGCAAGAAATCATAAAGTACACATGAATAAATCAGAAAATGTATTCCTGAGGCAGCAAGATATGTCTTTCATTGGTTGTGCACTACTGTGGTGCAAATATATGGAGTTCACATTTTAAAAAGAAGTGATTTAACTAACTATTCCAAATATTTTTCCATTACTATTTTTAAGCTTGTAAAAACATTAGGATGTTGATACTGATTCTGCTAAGACATAAATGTATCTTCTGTTTTGGGGCATGCCATCTGGAATCAGAATTCAATTAAAAAAATAAAAAATACCTACCTTCTTTCACATTATATCTCAAAATTTTTATTTTTATTTTTGGATTTGCAGGTGGCAAAGGAGGGAAAAAGAAGAAAAGCAAAAATACTGCCAAGCCTCAGAAAAGTAATGGTTCAAACTGGGCCAGTGTTCCCCTCCCACCCCCTCCTGTGCAGCCGCTTCCAGGCACAGAGCTGGAACACTACGGGGTAGATCAACAAGAAGCAGGGTAATTTTTTTCTTTTTCTGTTGAAGAAAAGTCTGTGGTTTATGGAGATGCAGCTTCTGGATTTTGTTTTGCTTTGTTTTGTTTTTCCAAATGACAATGTTATTCTATTTCATTTTAAAAAAGTGAACGCTTTATCCTATAGACATATTGAAGGCTATGAAGGAGGACTGTATGACTAGCTTCTCATGATGATGGAAGAAAAAAACGACCTTGCTTCATCATCATGTAGGGTTTCTCTGCTTACTCATGCCGAGAATTTATCTTGCTTCACAGTTAAACTAATGAATTTTGTTGGGGCTGCTTGTAGGTTACGGGACTTGGTGAGTAAGGATGACATAATATGGCTCCTGTATTTTTTCATTGGTTTGATGTTGCTTGTTTTCTGTTGTCTGATGCAACAGAACAAAAAATACACATAAAATTGAATTGATTTTAGAAGATCAACCAGTTGGTAGTTATCGTCTCATTGGATTTTAGAAAAAACTTCACAGTTGAAGAAGGTATATTATTTGTAGTTATTTTTTTGAATTTAAACAACTCTTGAGACTCTGGAACTTTTCACTTATGTTTGGATATCTTAAACTTACTCTCAAGGATAAAAAAAATCACATAAAAAGCAATAAATAAGAGGGAAGAGACATTTTCTACACAAAGTACAATTATGGAATGCTTTCAATGAAGGGAAATTATATGAAATACCAGATTATCAAACTCTGGAGGAAAATCAGAACATATAGAAAAATAGTTTACTGTGATCAACTCTGTTGGCACCTATGAAAATCACTGCAGTTCTTTCTGGGACAAATCTACCTGCTTAAATACATGGAATAATCAATATTTCCTAATGATGAAGCATATGTTTTAAAAATCGTTTTAATAGTTTTACTGAATAAAAATATTTCAAGTGTTATCTCTTTTGTAAGTACTTCTATGATGAAAATAATGTTAATTTTTGACTTCTAAAATGAGTGGTAACTAACTGTGTATCAGTGGAGTTCCTTTTAAAATGAAGGCTATATTAGAGGTAGAATTCCAAACTAAATATCAAGGAAAATGAGTAAACTTACTGGTTGTAAAAATTTTTGGGAATATCAAGAAAAAAAGTGCATATAAATATTTTTTTCTCTGTATTCTGATATAAAAATAAAATAAATTCAAGATGGTTTAGCTATGTAGCATTTGTAATGATCAGTTTATGTCCTTAAAACACATGTTGAGCCACTTCATTAAAATAATTTAGCTATAGAAGGTGCACAACTTAGATTTTCTTCAAGGACAACAAAATAGCATAAAAGGTAAATAGAAATACCATCCAAGGAAATCCCTTGTGACACAGAGCTTCACTTCTCTGTAGCATAAAATATCTGTTATCTAGCCAGAAGGAATTATATTGGTCACCAAGACAACACTTTGTATTTAAGGATAAGGTAATGACTGGTCTTGCGGGTTCCAATCAATTCAATTTTTCCCTGTCTATCTTTTAAATTACTCTTTTATGGTTTGTTGTTGTTGTTGTGTTGTTGTTGTTGTTGTTGTTTTTTATGGTATCTCATTAAGAGTGATTATAATAAGATCCTCTAATGTGCATTTTACCAGTTAAAGACAAATACAGAATCAAAGATTAGACTTACAGTGTCAGTCTTGAGCTACAGTAATTTGCAAAAAGCTTCAATGAACCCAGTGAAACTGCAATACTTGTACTTCCTGACCTATCGAATACTAATGGCCGTTCTGTATTCAGGGGGTTGATCTTGTTTCTGTGGATTTCAACATGCTAAAATGGAATTAGTCATAGACTGCATTCCTTATGTTTCCATTTTGTTTCCATTAATGTTGTGAAAAAAGCTTTTCTTTTTAATTGTTCAAACTGTCTTGTTTTCCTTTTCTTTGATATGCACTATGTATGACAAGTTCACTGTGCTTTAACTTCAGAATTAATTATATGCAAACACACATATATTGTGAATCACATTTAAAAAATGAATTTCTAGTCAGAAAAATGGAAAACTTTAATGAAGTTCTCACAGTGTGATGTGAAAAGTGAACATTTAGAGCAATAAAACAAGGAAGCTGGAATGTAAATACTCATTTTTTCTGTGTATCTCTTCCTATGATTCTTGAATTCAAGTGTGAGTGCTATGGGCATGAGTATCCCAAATAAACTAAACAATTCTGGCACCTTATTTTATATATTAGAAATTAACATTAGTGTCTTTCTGGTTAATAAATTACAAGAAGCAATCCACAGTAGCAATGACAGAAAAGCCCTTGCCTCACTTAAACATAAAAGGAAGAAAAAAACAACTCTTGAATCTCTCTACCGTCTTGTTCCCAGAAGAATCAAGGTCTACATTCACCCCTATTTTTCCATAAACTTCAACAAACATAACAAAAGATGTGCATGCAAATCCAAGCAGCCATTGTATGCAACATGGTAGATTTGGGAATATACTGAATTTCAGTTTAACATGTGAAGAAAGTCTGTTTATTAGTGCTGTTTCCCTAGCAAACTCATTCCTGTGAAATTTTCCCCTTCTTCTTGGCCTTCTACAAACACTCTGCTTGTTCCCTGCCCTTCTACTCGCATATTCTTCACAGACTTTTAAATTTCTGTTTGGCCAATCAAACATTCCTTTTTTTCTGCCTTTTTTTAGAGATGATGCTTTTGCTTGGTTTTATCTTATACATTTGACAGTAAGGAAATCGTTGGTTATTATTCTTCATCATCTCTTTGTATTTTTCACCAGTAATATGCACGATCTTAAGCCAACCACAGTTCTGATTGGTTATTTTTATTTCCTACTATTGATTACAGCTTCAAATGGAGTACTAGCTGCTGGATGTTAATGTATGTGATAGTAAAATTACTGTCTTTAGAAACATATCTATTGAGAACAAGTATAGATGATAATACATTTTATATTTAAAAAAAAACAACAAAACAAAACAAACAAAAAAACGCCTTTCTTTTAAGGCCCGGAGAAGGAAGTTTTCTTTCCTGCAACTATTTGTGTATTGAAACAGAATTCCCTTTATCTATCACTTGTATTTTTTAATTTTGAAGAAGAAATGAACCAAGCGAAGAGAAAAAGGTTAATATGGAATAAAACGGCTAAGGTTAAAATAAAAATTCTTAGAAACATATTCATTTTTGTCAACTGGACTTAAAATTAACCATCATGAAATTGCAACCAGAGGTTCCTAGTGAAATTAAAGGTTTTAGATTTAATAAGAAGTACTTGAAAAAGTTGAATGCACTTTTTTCTGAGTTGCATTTACCCAAGGATCTGAAAAATACATGGATGTGACTAATATTCACTGTTCCAGAAGTTTAAATAACTGTATCGTTTACATGAGATGTAGTCATATTGTCATCTTTCAGGTTTGCTTGCTTTTTCTTTCAGATTTATTTTTGGTAAATTGAATGCTAGGGCTGATGACTTCTCAGGCATGTTACATTATAAAGATACCTGAAATTTTGGATCTCAGTGTCCTGAGCTTCAGGCTTAGGCTCCTCTCTATTTCAAAGAAAACCTATTTGAAGATACTGTACTTGTGCAGAATTTTTTTTTTTTTAAGAAATTGACTGTCGAGCTGAACATTTGGGGATTTGAAACGAGCAGGGTCAAAAGATGAGTGCCTCCAAAGCTCATTTATGCACTACCGTAAAGTCACTAAGGAGTCTCTTTCAGCCCTGTCCCTTTTAAGGAAGATGCTATTACACTTCAGCATGAGGTTGAAAGAGAGTAACAGAGCTATTGCACTGAAAATTTTTAACAGCATGAGTTAGGATGGTCTCTTCACCTTCAGATGTCAGTGTCATGAGTGAATATTGCAAAGAAAGACAAATTAAAGTTATTAATACACTGTCTCCTACGGAATTGAGCGTACATTATATAATATTTTCTGGAAATTTTTTGTTCTGAAAATGGATACTCAATCATCCAATAGCTCCTAATACATAGTGTTAAGACACAGCATTAATTTGTCCTTTGTACACATACATATTTCTGTATATCTGCACATGGTTACATCTAAATATAAATTTAAAATGATACCAGCTTTAATTACAAGCTACATCTTTCACAGGCTTTCAGCTGTTTAAGTCAGATTTTTAGCTGTCCTGAATCTGTAATTTTAAATATGGCCTACGGACTTTTGAATAATGGAAAACGCATTTAGTTAATTTTAGAAATCTTCATTTTTGCTTAAAGTAAATCTTCTGTTTATAATACGAGTTGTGGAACTTCTCTGTCTCAGTGTTCCCAGCCTTTTTGAAACCCAGCTCCTCACATGAGAAAACTGTCAGTGATTCACTTTTCTCAGGTACATTGATAATTCCTACAAAATAAGGAACCTTAAAGGAGCATTTTTAATTTACTTCAAGAAATTAACTGTATAACTCAATGTGTTGTTTGCAGTATTGAGACCAAAAGGTGTACCCTGTCTGAAGACCTTGAAGGTGGAAAGTGACTTAGATGATGCTTGGGAATGGCCTTCAGGGTATGAGATGATTTGACAGTGAAGGAGCTGTAAGAGCTTTTAGTTGTCTACTTGCTTTTTTTTCAAAAGAGCTGTCTATCCTGAGGTATTTGGGAATACACTGGGAATTAAGTGGACACTCAAGGGATTGCAGACTGGCTGAATGTGCTGAGTATGGGAAGAACAGACAGTGTCAAGATTTGAGTTCTGTTAGAAGTGTGCTCAGCAGAAGTCATGTTTGGATTAGGGCATTGCTCTGGGGAAGCACTGCTTCAGGTATAGGAACAGGCAGTAGGATCTACATGTTTTGGTTAATGATGGTGTCTCTTAGGGTCAGGGTCCTGGAATGGTACAATAATACACCCCTGGACTGAAAGGTCCATGTTGAAGCCAGAGACAGGAAAGGACTGAATCTCTGGCAAAGCTTATGTAAGAATATAAAACATCTGTTTCTAATCCTGATCAGATATAGCTTCATCTCTTACACCCCAGGTGAAATATCAAAAATAGAACCAGAAAAATGTAATACCTATTAGAACATTTCTTATATATATGTGAGGAGAGATTAATTTGGTGTTGAAGAGTATTGGTGGTTGTTAACATGTTAATGTACTTTGGAGAGCTGTGTTAGAAATTTAGCACTGTCTAGGTAAGTCCCCGCAAAGGTTAGTTAGAAGGTGAGGTGCTGGGAAGAGCTGTCAATATGTGTACTAAGTGTATCTTATCATTGGCACTGCTGCATAGCATATGCCTAGGGCAAGTGCTGCGTGAATGTATTACACATCATGGCAGATACATATATAGTATGTAGAAAGACCAAAAAGTGTGGAAAGTGTTGCTTTTTATATAAGCTACAAACTAAAAACAAATAGTAAATTTGCAGACAAATAAAGGGGGAGGTGGGTGTAAGGAAGCACATAAGTACAGATCATTGAGATTGTCCAGTACTTGAAAGGAGCTCACAAACAGGAGGGAGACTGACATTTTACACCGGTAAATAGTGATAGGACAAGGGGGAGCTGGATTTAAACTGAACGAGGAGAGGTTTAGGTTAGATATTAAGAAGAAATTCTTCACTCAGAGAGTGGATGACAGATCCCTGGAGGTGTTCAAGGCGAGGCTTGATGGATTACTGGGCAGCTTGATCTGGTGGGTGGCTAACCTGTTCACGGCAGGGGGTTGTATCTAGATGGTCTTTGACGTCCCTTCCAACCCAAGCCATTCTATGATTCTGTGATGCAGCTACGTAAAGCTCACTCTGTCTTTTAAATGCTCCTATTTTCATATCTACGTCAATCTTCAGTATGTTCTCCTAGGTTAATGATCAAGGAAGTGGGTTAGTTCATTTTTGTAGCTGATTGTGGAGGAATGTTATCACCATCAACAAATGTGATTATGGATCTGTAATTATTTTTGTTGCACATCTTACTCAAGTTGCTTAGCAGCTATGGGAAAAATTAAACAGGATCACTAAGGAGAACTAAAACAAGTATCACCCTATTTTCAATAGAAGTTTTATCTCACATCGTGTGTGAGGAATCAAACCATAGCAATAACCTTGTATACCCACTGCTGTACTTTAGAGTTGAGATTTGACATATACTAAGTTTACATGGTTTTTATTTTAGATATGACAGTGATGGTTGGTGTCCACCCTTGCCTGTTCAGACCTACCTCCATCAGGGCATGGAGGATGAGCTTGAAGAAGATGATGATCGTGTTCCCACACCTCCTGTGCGAGGAGTAGCTTCATCGCCTGCAATCTCCTTTGGGCAACAATCAACTGCAACCCTCACACCTTCTCCGCGAGAGGAGATGCAGCCAATGCTTCAAGCCCACCTCGATGAATTAACCAGGGCCTACCAGTTTGATATAGCAAAGCAGACATGGTAAATGTTTAAAGGGGGCACTTGTAGTCTGGGAAATAAAAACAGTATTAATCTATTCCTGAGTGGTATAAATAACAGTTCTGTTTAACAACATTTTGCTGATGTTTCCAAAACTGTAAGATGGAAGAGGAAATAGCAAAACTGTATCTGTAGTGCAAAGGCCATAAACATTGAAATATGCTTTTCAAATCATAATGCTTGACTAAAAAAGATATATATATAAAAAGATATTCTTCTGAAGTTTTGCTTATACTGAATAGTTATCACCCACCTACTGACAACTTATATGCCATTCACAATGTTCTCGGGCTAGCAGAAGACATGATTTTTATAGAATTTTCAAAAATAATGAATGACTAAAGCTCTGATTAAAAATAATGCTAATTACTTGAAATAGCAGTGTAGCAGCTTTTACTCTTTTTCACATGAGAATTATGCATTTTTATATCTGGCTGTATTTTGAAACACCAGGAAAGTTTCTGATTTACAGGGAAAACCCAAAAAAGACTTGAAGGAAGTTAGAATTTACAGAGCGTATCTTGCATTTCAGAGTGCTTTATGCCTATTTAAGAGAAGAGCAAGCAAATACCACAGTAACATTTCCCCTGTAAAACAAACAGAAGCAATCTCTTTGGGGACTGAGAGGGGAACTTGTCATCTGCACCAGAAGGGGATTCAGTGAAGGTCAGTTGCTTTCTGGATGTTCCCTAAGTGGCAGCTGTCCTTTAGAAACTTTTATATCCAGACAAAGCTTGAGACTCTCAGAGGACAGAAGTGAAGCTAGTTACAGAGAGGCATGCTGCCAGAGGGGAAACAGCTTTCCATACCGGTAAATAAAGCCGCAAAGTTATTCAGCTTGAGCTACCGTAAATAGACCAGGCAGGTAGGCAGGCCATGCCAAATCAAAGCCAGCTGTTTTCCCTAGACTCTGTCGAAGCCTGAAGGCTTCTCTGCAATCTATGCTCCATATACAGAGCACTTTGGTCCCACTGCAGTGCCATGTTGCCAAGCATGGAGCCCAGCCTGAAGTGGGACAGACCCAAATCCCAGGCAGCAGCTAAACTGGGCCTGCTGAAGGTGGCTGGCTTCCCAGATACACGTCCTGTCTGCACAGGCAATGCTGCTGCATTTTGCAGCTGTTATGCTTTCTACACCCTGCAAAGTGCAGGCACCAGCCTGGTAGCGGGTAACGAGATGGAGCGCAGTGGCAGAGCCTGTAGCAGCTGACAGGGAAGGTCATCTGCAAAAACAAAAATTGATCAAAGACTTTCATAAGAGGGATAGTGGTATACAGATTTTTTTTAACTTTGGAATATACTTAGGAATATGCAGATTTTAACATCACTCTCCTGTTAAGGACATAGTAATTGCACATGAAATGATGGAAAAAAATATAGTTAAAAACCTGTATTTTCATGCTAGGTTATTACTGCAGATTTAGGGGTATATAGTGAGAGTTGCAAATATGAGTGGTTTGAGATTGGTTGGCTGGAGATGCACCGTGCCACCAAAGGGTCTAGCAAAGGCTGTTCAAAGTCAGAGGAAAATCCTCTGCTGCCTGCAGTGGGGAGGAAGATTTCTTTGTTTTCCTTTCAAAAGTTTAGCCTGTCCAGTACAGAAAGAAAAAAAGACAACAAGATGAGATCAGGTTACTGTAGGAGTAACTGAAGAAATATTTAGAGACCAGCCAATTAGGAATTAGGAAAAGCACATTACTAGATTACTAGAAAAGTATGTAATCATTATGGCCTCAATCCAGCAAATCACTTAAGTGTATGCTTAACTACAAGTACATGAGAAATTGACTTCAATTGTTCTATCACATGCTTAACATTAAGCATATACTTAAGTATTTTGCTTGATGGGGAGCTAATCATGCTGTTTATTGAGGGTGTTAGATCACAGTGCCCTTTAGTGCAGTGTTTTGAATACTGCATTGCCAAGACCCTGGTGTCCAGACAGAAAAATATTCAAGAGCTGTTAATCAGAAGGAGGTTGTATATTAGAAAGACAGTCTTTGCTCTGCAAATAAGCTTCAGACTAAGCAACAATTTAAAGCCTACACACAAAGGTGGAAAGAGATTCCAGCGGTACATAACATTTACTATGACATTCTCTGATCCAATAGATTAACATTATGAAAAAAAAGAGAAAAAAAAAAAACTGTTTGAATAAGGAGAATTATCGTACTTATGAAATGTAGGCAATAAAACAGCACCAGGAGCTCAGTGAAAATATATGAGATCTAGGCAGCCAAACAGGTGACATTTGCAATTTTCTCTGTTATGCTGGTGTCCTAGCATAAGACCAGCGGAGTCCTGGATCCCATCCAGAATTCTGTCAATTGGCATCAGGTCACAGCACCTCATGAACAGATATCCAAGGGCTCTTGTGTGGCTCAGCCCCAAATTCAAGCCCCATATGCACATTTATGCCAAGGCCACTCGTGTCTGGATCCCCCAACACAGGTTGCTGTGTACCTGTAGTGCTGTAGAAAATGCTGCAATGAAAGCTGAGGGTTGTTTTCCTCTGAAAGGACCATATAAGTGAAACTCCAAACCCAGTGCTTGGCTTTGGTTGTGTAATTATTCTGTGGATTTTTTTTTTATCTTTATTTTTCCTTTTTTTTTTTTTTTTTAATTGCATGCAGTAATCTCACACATGCATTCCTTAATACTGCTGCAATTAAGTCAATTAAACTACTTGAAATAAAGTAAAAAGTCCTTATTGATAATGGACTCATTGGACTTGAAAATTTCCTTTGTCCTACAGGCCATTTCCTTCTCTCCAGGGTGAGTTTTACGACAGAGCATTGAGTCTGTTCAGGCAGAGGTGTGAAATTTAATTTTGGCTCAAATGCCTGATTTGCAAGGTGGAACATAGGGTTAAACATTTATGTGCTAGGTTGAAATTTAGAATTGTGCTTTTCCATGGACTTCCTACACACTTCTGTGTACATCAGCTCCTCGGCTGTTAAAGGACAATCTTAAGCCTTCCCTGTGCTATAGAAGGGGTAGTATATATAATACTGAAAAGTGTGCAGATACTCTGCTATGGTGAATAACTGAACTGATTTTTCTTGAGTTGGAGCTAACAAGCATGTTTTGTAAATCTGCTTCAGGGCTTGTTGAGAGGCTTATCTTCTACTGACCACAAGGCACAAACTCTCATCCATTCTGATGCCTTTTTCCTGTCTGTTTCTTTGTGTAGGCACATCCAAAGCAATACACAACCTCCTCAGGCTCCAGTTCCACCCCTAGGATATGTATCTGGAAACCTTATTTCAGACTTGGAAACAGATGTTCCAGATGATGATGAGGATGATATTGAAGAAGAAACTCTAGAAATCAATAGGCCACTGAGAGGTCTAGAGCATACTCCAGGCTCCAGTATGGACAATCTAGACAGCTCTGTGACAGGTAACCAAACACAGTAAACATTAACACCAGCTTGTTCCTCACAGGAAAATACAACACCAAACAAATGCTTTTAAAGTGAAAATTTATTCCACTCTATTCCTGTAACATTTAAAATGTGTTAATATTGAACGCTAAGTTAAAGAAGGATTTGAAAATACTTTGTGTTGCTGCAAAATGATAAGAAAATTCATGAATTTTAAAAAGCTTTAAAGACTCAAAAGAAAACTCAATTATATCCTAGCTTTCATAAGAAGTTCACTCTACTGGAGAAGCAAGCCAGTTACATAAAAAGGAGGGGGAGGACCTCAGCTTTGGAATATATGTTTCATACATCAGGAGCAGCATAAAAATGTTATCTTAAATAATTTTCAGATATTTTGCTGGGTAAATGCTTTCATAGATAGACATGATGAAATTAGAAGACTTCAAAATAAGCATAGTTAGTTAGATCAGCACAACATTTAGTTGTAGTGTAGTATAACATTTATGTTGGGAAAAAAATGTGTGTTTTGAACCTACTTTGTCTTGCAGAATTTAGTAATTGTTCCCTTTCAGTTAAGGTATTTAATTATTCTGATACTTCACTGCTTTTTGCCATTTGCATGCATTGGAAAGTTACAACAGGGATCATCAAAGGGGACCTAGAAGAGTGTGATAAACTACTGTACAGAATCTGAATAAAGAAAATTGTGTTGATGAAATAAAGGCAGTGAAATATATATTTTTTTAAAATACAGACTTTATGTGGACACATTGAACTTTTTTACATATCTCCAAATTCCCCTTAGGCTGAACTTGGGCTTCTATACAATATACTGTATTCACAATATTCAGGTTTATTGTAGACCCAGATGTGCATAGTGTCCGTAGCTCCTGACAGCTGGTGGGTGCCTCTTCAGTCTTTGAGCTCTGTGGAAGAACACTAGCTTGTTAATTGCGCCTGCAAAGAGACTGGCTCACTAAAGCATTACTACAACAGCACAGCTTATTTTCTTCTCCTTGTTGTGAACTTTGGAAATTTCAAGGATTTGGTACCCTTATTTAAACACTGTTATTCTGAAAACACTGCAGGAATATGACAGTAATGGAGCATCAATACCTATAATTTCCTTCCTTTTCCCTTGTTAAATTAAATAGTGTGTTGCTTTATCCCACTTTCCAGACTTTTACCTCACCCTAGGGCTAGACTGCTTGCCAATCTAATTAAGACTTAAGAACTGTAGCTCTACTGCTGTGATTTGAAACCCAGGTCCAACTGAAAGCTGTAGAGTTAAAGTTTAAATCCCTGAATCCAGAAGGTTAACTTATTAGCGCATGAGTATGTTAAGTCACTTTGCTTGAATTTCTAGTGTAATCTCCTTCAGGCTATAATTCTGCATATTTTTGCATATCTCGCTAATGGTTCAGAAATGTTTCCATTAGGAATGCAGTAAGAGTTTTACACCAGTAATACAGAAATAAATAAATAACCGTGTTGCCATATATTTTCTATTTGGTATGTATTAATATGTCAGTGCGTATATAACTGTAAATCAGGAAATGAGTGTTTTGCACATTTACATTTTCCCCTAATATTTTGGACCAACCTACCTCGTGCAAAGTAAGGAATATGTGTATTTTGGTTCTGATTTAAAGACTTCTGTGCCCATTGCAGTTCATGCTTTTACAAATAAGAATCAAGCTATTTTTTTCTTAGTTGTAAGAGTAGTTTAATTATCGGGGTGTTATAAAAACCTGCTGATGGTTGGTTTTTTTGTTGTTTTTTTTTTGTTTGTTTGTTTGTTTGTTTTGTTTTGTTTTGTTTTCTGGAAGAAATTGAGCAGAACCTGGTAATGTAGGCTGGGAATGTATGCAAAGAGACCAAATTCACACCCAGTTGTCCCCACCACCACCTTGATGTTGGTTCATCTAGCTGAAAATTAAGGTTTTCCTTTTGTTTTCTTTTCTTTGCTTGTTTAATTCCTAACTGGATCTGTTCCTCGATCTGGTTCACTGCATGGCAATGTGTTTGCTGGCGCTGCAGGAGGGGACTGTGCAGCCGGAAAGAAAGCAAAATGACAGGCTACCCCAATAGCTTACAGCCAATACTTAGATTGACATAAAGCACTTATGAAACTATAACCTTGCAAAAATACATCCAGTGTGTTCTAAATGATCTATAAAATTGCAAACTCTTGGAATGAAAAAACCCTACTTCTGTTTTTCTTAGTTACTATGTGAGCAAAACCTCAATTTTCTGTTTGGGCTTGCTTTTTACTAGGAGATGGAAGGAAATTGCTTATTTTATTTAGGGGAGTTGTTTCAAAGGAGAATTTTAATTTTGTGTATCTGTTTCTGCTAACCCATCCAGGTTGTATTTGCTAGTGTTAAAGAGGGCATAAAAGAAATTGCATCTATTGTTTCTAAGCTGTTTCTCCTTCTTTAACTTGATTGCTTTTAGAATATTGTTGAAGAACTAAATTGTTTTTTCTTCAACTGAGAAAATAAAAGCTGCTTCTTATAGGGCTTACGATGATTAAAACCAGCATCTTCCTAGGAAGTGACATAGCATGATTTTACTTTAAACATATTAAAAATCTGAGAGAAATGAGACCAGCTAAGCTGGAAGAAACAGTTTTTCTGTATATTTTTAAGCATGTCCTGTGAGTTCAATGTCTGTATGAAAACTAAGTTGGCATTCCTTGATCTGGACTTGCCCAGAATAGAGTTGATAGAGTTGCTGTACGGTGAGCAGGATGTGCTTCCTTGCACTGTTAGCATGCCTCAGTGATGACTTGAAGGTACCCACTCCTGGAGTGCAATGGTACTTTGTATTTCACGGCTGAGCTGAGTTTTTCATCCAGTGCCAAAAGTGGGATTCTCAGTGGGGAAATGCTGGCACTGGGTGAACGGAGCTCAAACTGCTAAATTTCACCACAAACATAGTATTGCTCCTATAAAGTGTTTAAAAGTCAGGTTGTCTTCCAAGCTCCTGAGTTTTAGTTACAGCTACCTGAAGATTCAGACAGGGATTTAATCTACTCTATTAAGGTTTTCTCTTTGCAGGTGGCAGAGACATAATGTTGACAGGTATAACAGAATGAAAAGAAAGGAGGAATGCACAGTATCTTAACATTTTCCAGATATTGCAAAGAAATCTCAAGGAGGGAGGCTTAGATTTGACCATTTGTGTGTCAGAATAAGGAAGTAAAGCCCACATTTTGATTTGTTCCCAGCACAGTTTGCTAGGATGCTCAGTTCCTGATTCTGATTTAAAAAAAAAAAAAAAAAAAAAAAAAGCAAACACAAAACCAAACCAAACAACAACAAGCAAACTAACAAAACACTGAAGAGCAGCTGTAAAATTTCTACTGACTTTTAATATACAGTCAATTACTGAGGGGAGAGATAGGCCCATTGACTAGCATGGACATTAGAACAGGCTCTTTTCCTACCTAACTGATAGAAGAAGAGAGAGATTCTTGTAAAGAGTACCATTGCATATGTATAACAAAACTGATATTGTTTTTTTAAATAAAATTATGTAGATTTGAAATTATTAAGATTGCCACAGGATGTATAGCTTAGCAAGGAGGAAATCTCTTATTTGATGTGTTTTAGTCTTGATTAAAAGAGTTGCTGATCACTGTATGGTAAAAGGTGTTCATTCATTGCATCTGAGCACAAATGGAATAATTCCTGAAAATTGCACAAAATCACTACGGTGAGCCATATTTTATCAAGGCAGAGTTCAATATTTGTATTGATTTGGATAGGAATACCTATTGCAGAAGATTCTATTTTATAAGCAGTTAGACAGATTGCATTTAATAGGAAGAATGCGTTTCATGGATTAAATATGTACTCAGAAAGTAGGAAACTGGTAGTTTTTGTATCTCATAAAAATGGTAATGCAACAATTAGCAGGGTCATATTACAAAGCACAGACTTTACTCTAGCTTAATGGATCTAGGGATATGCATTCATCAGCAAGGATGGATTTAGCATAAAACGACATGTAAATGAATTGATGACTGATCATAAATTAATTTTAGTGTTGAAGAAGTAATAGAGACACAGCAAGATGCCACTTTATCATACTATTTTATTGCTCAGCAACATTTGAGCAACTACTTAATGTTCTGGGTGCATTTCTCTTCTAACAGCTTGAATAAATTTGAGAATTTTTTTTGTGCTTTTCAGCAATATGGAAACCAAAAAATCTAGAAAGATTGAAAATGCAAACAAAGATAAATTTGGCTAAGTGGCATAAATTCATTTTGTACTACATGGTTATGAAAAGCATTAATTATGCTTGGACTTCTGAAGTGTCAGATATGTGTATATGATTTGACTCCACTTATTTGGTGTTTAACATCACTTCCCCCTTTCCCTCTCAAAAAAAGTGTTTATTTCAGGTGTATATGGTTAATATTTGGGGCATCTCTGAGGAAGTGTGCTGTAAAGTATAAGCCCAAGTCAAATTTCTGAAGTATAATCTTATTTATATTCTGCATTCAGTACCTTCCATTATTTTTTTTAATCTAATGCTACAACGACTGTTGCCCCCTTTTATTTAATCACTCCATTAAAATTAGTGGTCATTCTTTCTTTATAATTATGACCTACAGGAGGTGAATATCTTCTTCCTGTACGCAGGCTAGAGGATTTCAGCATCAGCCCCTGGGGACTTCATCCACATCTGACAAACCTGAGCAGCCCGGTTGCGTTCCGTCAGAATGCCTGCAGAGGAGGAGGGATGAAATGTTAGCGTGTGCTCTGTGCTTTTAAGAAAGAAAGCGCACAAGCACTCACATACAAGTTCAAGTGACATCAATGATCTTTAAGCATGTAGATTTTTGTGCACGCAGAGAAGTACTGCATGGAATTTTCAAAAATGTTACGCTTGCTGTGAACAGATTTTGTTTCACAAGTGTGTTAGACTTTTTGTTACCTTAAGTAAAGCAAGACTACACCTTCCAAAGAAAAAATAGTGTTTTAATTGTAGGCAAGATGCCACTAAAATCTGTAGCGTGCAGCCTACAAGGAGCTGGCACCTCTATTCCCTTCACCTTTCCCTGAGAGCAAGGAGCTTTCTGTTTGCATTAGCACCAAGAGATATTTTATGGAGCAAGAAAACAGAGTTCAACATTTCACAGAGTTGATTTTGTTCCGCATAAAGCATTTACTGCTGCTGTCAGCAAGAGTAAAATTTACAGTTGCCAAAAAGCGTAAAAACTCAAATGTGCTCTTGGAGAACACACAGTGAGCTGCATGTAAAGGAGACACTAAAAGCCTATTTCATTCCATCTGAAAATGCACAGTTGATCTGAAAGAGATGTCAGCATCTCTTATGCTGCCTTTATTCAGAGAGAAACAAAAGTGTGCCTGATTGGGGAAATCAAGAGGCTGGTAGATGCCATTAGGGAAGACTTCCCCTTGCGCACAAAATGAAGGCAGCTGCATAGAGGTATGCGGGGCCTGGGCTGGGTGGAGCAGGCTTGTGCCTATTGGGCCACATCTGTGCTTCTGGAGGGCAAACAAAACCAGAGTGCTGCTGGGAAAAAAAGAGTACAAATAAGGAAACTTGATAGCTCAGGAACCAGTTGAAAAAAATGTGGAGATTGCATTGTTAGCTTGCTGACTTGAGTAGTTTTGAAGAGCTTTTCCTCAGCTTACAGTCCACAGGTGGTCCACTAACCAGAAGTAACATCATTGTTTGCTTTAATTGTCAGCTGTGTTGATGTCCTCGCCCAGTAAAGCTCATGTCCATGCAAAGACTGAGCTGCTGTGTTCAACCCACAGGCAGGGCACCTGTTCCTAGCCTAGCTGGTGTTTGTTGTCCTTGAGAGGTCAGGAGCAGATCCCCTAGAGGGCTGCCTGAAAAAGTGGGAGTCTGATGGCAGTGCTTCACTGATTATTGATAGGTAGGTGTTATTAAGAAAATCTGGTATGGCTATGTGTGTGTAGAGAGATAAGTGTATAAACACTCATTGGAGAGAGCATTATAAGCTTGTGTGGATTTTTAGTCTATTGCATGTTTCAAATGTGGATATTTTTTAAAACTAGATTAAATCCTTCTAAGAGCAGATGGAATATAGCAACTGCTCCTAGATACACTGCGAAAGTATTCCATCCAAACAATCATGTGTATTATATGCTGTGTAACTGGTAAGTGGTTAGCAGATGGGTATAGGAACGTGAGCAAATGAAAATTCAAACTTAATTTCATTGAAAAGATTCATTGTTTTGTCTACAGATATAGAAAAGCTATGTGTGCTCATACATATCCTATTCAGTATATATTTTCATGTACCTACATACAAAGTAGAATGTATAAAATATTTGGGCCGTGGAACTAACAAAATACATCATAAATTTTCAGCACCTGAATATCTTCCTTTGATATCTTTGAGTCTACTCATATTTTTATGTTTCAGCTTCTGCTAACATATTTTGTGGAATGTGTTGATAAACAATTGTTTGAAAGTGTTCTCAGCTATAGCATTTCATTTTCTTACATCTTTGTGAAGTGTTTTATCTCTAGTATCTCTTTGCATACATCAGCAATAACTGATGCTGAGACTTTGCTCTCCATTCTCTCTGATATCCCATCACACTTTGATTGTTAGTTCAGTTTGTTCCTTTTCTCAAGCAAGTTCAGCTTCAGCCTTCCCTTGTTGCTTTCTAGACTTCCCTACATTTGTCTGCATCAGTTCAAGTCGGTTTGGAAAACAACAATTCTGTGTCTGCTCTTGGCAAGCAGAATCTAATTCTGTCACTGTTCTCTGTCACTCTCTGTTGCACTTAACACACTTTCTGCCTGTCAGACCTCCATAGACCTCTTCAGTTTCTTTCTTTTTTTTTTTTTTTTTTTTTTTTGTAACTTATGACTCCATGGACTTCTGTTATTATAGCCTGCCACTTTGCTGACATCGAAGGATTCAGTCACTGCAGCATCACAAAATAATCCATTGTTCTTAGGCTTTGTACTGCAGCATAAGCAAGTCAGTATTGATTTAATAGTTGATGATTTTTAACAAAATAATACTTTATTGGACAGCTCTTAAAAAAAGCTATGAAGAACATGACATGATGCCGCTGTTCATCTTATGTATACTGACAGAAATTCACCTGTTCTAAAGGAATTGTTAGGTCAGGTCCATGATATATTTCTCCACAAGTGTTGTCAGATCTTGGAGAACAGATCTTCATTGGTTCATTGGGATTTTTCTCATTATGCCACTTTTTAGAAAGCAGCCTTCAGACATTTTAAGATGAAGAGGCAACTTTTCTGTGTCAGAACAATATGCTGTGTCTACATGGTGCCACACAATGCCATGCAGTAATTCAGGTCCCAGAAGCATTCTGATAGCTCTACACTTTACCTAGATTTGGTAACTGATTAGTATGGCTGCTCTGTTCCTGCAGTGAAGCTAGTTATTTGGTGGTAGCTGAGTATTCTTTGCCTCGTGCTCCACTGAATGTTGTAGAACTATCCAGTGTCATTTATGCATGATTTTTGGAAGTACAGAGCACCATCAACTCCATCTGTAATCACCGAATTTTGGTACTTTGAAATAATCGGAACTCACTGATAGCTTTGGAAAATATACATTGCATTGCCATATTGGATAGTTGATCAGTTCTTTCTGCAGTGAAAAAAAGTAAAAGAAAATATAAATGAAGAGTGGAAAAGATGAATCCAACTCTTAGTATTTTGTTCTTCATATTTTAATTATGTCAAGATTTCTACATTCTTCACATGTGTTTTTTCTTTAT
>PPHD01002097.1:3568-37925 GCA_002909625.1 Bambusicola thoracicus | reverse complement strand
CCCCCTACTGGTTTGTTTGAGGGCACTGTGTCGGCGTGTTTACATACTCAAAGGCAATGACCTCAATAGGAGGCCTGTGTAACCACTGCCTAGCTTTGAAGTGAGCACCACCTCCCTGTGTATTTACACAAGGCTGAGGACTGGTGAAACCCCGAGCAAACTAAAGGGCACTGCTATCAGAAAACGATTACAAAACCACGATCCCATTGGGAATTACTCTGCAGGCACAATGCTGTGGTGCAGCAGCCTGTGTGGATGGCAGCTCTGTTCTTAGCTACGAGTGACCATTTTCACCCACAAAGTTCATGCATTCAAGACCAGGAGAATTATTCTTTATAGTGTTAGGGTCTGCCTGGAATACCAACATCCCACTTGTGTTTTGGACTAATTTCCAAGTCCCTGTACTGGTTCTGGCTGTGTCCTGCAGGTAGCGCACCTCACGACGCGGCAGCGCTTTCCCGCCCTGAACCACCTCAACCCCGCCCCGTTCACGCCCCGCTCTCCCATTGGTTGGTTGAGGAAAACCTGTCCAGCCAATGAGCAGCTGCCTTATTGACGACGGGCTCCGGGGCCCTGAGGGAGGTTGCCGTGGAGACCGCCGGTGGGGCCGCGTCTCCGGGGAACCGTTTGTCGCCTGAGGGAGCCCGCTTCTCCGGGAGCCTTGTGCTGTGCCCTGCTGTGCCGGCAGCCCGGTGGCGGCCCTGCCAGGTGAGTGTTGTGTCCGCTGCAGCTCCCGGAGGGGCCGCTGTTTGGCCCTGCCCAGTTCGCCGTGAGGGCGGTGTGAGCCTGGCGCGGCGCGGCCTCTCCCGCCCTTCTCTGAGGCCGCTGTCAGGCAGACGCGGGCTCCCGTCCGGCCTCGGCCACCTCCCGGCAACCTGGCAAGTACCTAGGGGGTGTCCCCGCTCCTTTTTGCGGAAAGTTACCGCTTGTCGGTAAAAAAATTTCGCTGAAATGCGGTGAAAGCGATATTTAAAACAATAGCAGCAGCAGCAAGCACCAAACCCCAAGTGTTTCTTTAAAAAAAAAAAAAAGTGTATGTTTGCAGCGTCTGATTCCAAGTATAGCAACACGGAGAAAAAAAAGCCGGAGAAGCCTAAGCCACACCCTTTGTTTCTGGTTTTGAAGTAGAGAATCACAATAGATGTCAGAGATAATGGGCACAGGGGCTGCCATCTCACGTTTGAACCTACGTTTTAGCCTACTAAGGGAAAAGGGAGATGTGATTTTAAAGTCAAGAGGCTTTAATGGGTGTTTTTACCTTTTGATAATGTGCTTACCTATAATAACTACACCTAACTGATGTTGCTGTTTTATGCTGTTGGTTTTTTTTTTTTTGTACGATTACAAACTTAATTCCAAGATATTACAACATGAACTTATATCCATCTATCCACATCTGTTCCAAGAGTCGTGCTTGAGTAAAGGACAGAATGAAAATTTCCCCTGCCTTTTCTATGCTTGCAATCTCTTTGGCACTGCAGCCACGGAAGTGAGCTGCTGCTAACAATCTCTCTCCTGTTGACTTCCTGTACAGCCTTGAAGGAGACCATGCAGATTCAGCAAAAGCCTTGAGCACATTTATGGAGATAGGCGTGTTTGTAAGTTGAACTTTAAGAACACTCATTTTAAGTGTCTAACTGAGTTGGGGTCATATAGCTTTGTTAATTTAGGTATCATAAGCATCTGCGCTTTCTGCCAGTACCTCTGGCTTTTGATATTTTAGAAAAAGAATATCATGATGTTTCTGTGCATATGTTGTCTCCATATGCAAAATAAACAAGGGCTCCCTGTCTTGAAAGAGATCTGATTTTTTTTTAATAATGTTCAGTGAGTGACTTAAAGAGAAAAATGCTTAATTGCTGTAAAGTTGTCAGTCTAATTTAGCTGGTAGTAAATATTCACTCTAACATCATTCCTCTGTGGTAGGCCAGTTTGTCTCTTGGCAGTAATGATGATGTAAGACAATTTATTGGTATTTGTTTAAAGTCTTAACTTTTTTTTTCTGAGTGCTTTCCTTTTGGTCAGAATAAATGTTCTAATCCTGTTTGCTTTCCAGACCTGTTTGCATTTAGCCCTCCCTCCTAACTCTGGAGCAGGACAGTGAATATTTATGAACATGGTAAGGATTTACAGTGTTTGAGATGTTTTGGTAGAATAGAATTGAAAATTTCCCCTCTTCCTAGGACTGAGGATAAATTGGTACCATCAGAATAGTGGCTTTGAAGTGATACTGGAGCAGCTATTGATAGACTTACAATGTTGAGAAAACCGACCGTATTGCACATGCACATTCCAGAGCAACTATTGCTTGCAAGATGCTTGGAGTCCTCACTGTTGTATTAGCTGACTTGGGGGAAAAAATTGCTGTGCCATATTTTTATTAGCGTTTAATAATGCCTACATTCACCACAGCTCTTCTAAGATTAAGTAGGAACTTCACGATATGGGAATATGCAATACACATTTGCCAAGTAAAGTTAAAAAAAAAATCCAGTTTGCAAGATAAGCTGAAAGGTATAAATGTAACAGTTCTTGTGGCGTCTCTACTACCATTCTAGATTCGGATCGCTGCACTGAACGCAAGCTCCACAATTGAGGATGACTATGAAGGTACCTTCAAAAGTCATAAGACACAGACAAAGGAAGCACAAGTAAGTAAATCTAGAATTTTCTTAATAAATGGGATTGATGGGAATTTTGTCCGCTTTTGTTACAGAGATTGGTTGTCCGTATATTTTTAAGAAAGTTGTCCTACTGTCTTATCTTTTGAATCTTTAAACTACAGGAAGCAGAAGCTTTTGCTTTGTACCACAAAGCTTTGGACCTTCAGAAGCATGACCGCTTTGAAGAGTCTGCCAAAGCTTATCATGAGCTGCTGGAGATCCGTCTTCTGCGAGAGGTCAGTGCTCCTTGGGGAGTGAAACTCCAGAAACTTTTCATTACATTTGTATTACTTTGTGTCTTATTGGCTAACTCAGAATGTCAGTGTTATCAGTTGGCAAGTTGTTTGCTGCTTTTTTTAACTTGACTAATTCCTAATTCTCATGTTGCATTTATATGACTATTTCTAGGCGGTTCTTTCTGGTGATGAGAAAGAAGGGCTGAAACATCCAGGCTTGATGTTAAAATATTCCACCTATAAAAACCTAGCACAACTGGCAGCACAACGGGATGACCTAGAGACAGCCATGGAGTTTTATTTAGAGGTACGGCACAGCTGAAAGAAAATACTGGAGGATCAGTGTTAGCATCAATTTGCCAAAACACAGATACACACTTTTCAGCAAACCTCATTTGTATGTGTGTCTGAGTGCTGTGTACTTTCTGCTATTTTACGACCACCATTAAGTTCCTAAGCTAGTTGTGTCTCAGTTAAAAATTAAAGCAGTCATAGTTTCTGTAAACAAACAGATATGGATGTCTGAAATGTGAATAACATTATCTGTTTTGCTTTCTAGGCTGTAATGCTCGACTCTACCGATGTCAACCTGTGGTATAAAATCGGTCGTGTGGCAATAAAACTCATCCGCCTACCTTTGGCTCGTCATGCTTTTGAAGAAGGTCTCAGGTGTAACCCTGATCACTGGCCTTGTTTAGATAACCTTATCACTATCTTGTACACACTCAGTGACTACCCGAGTAAGTACAATAGTAGACCTTTAAAGAAAAAAATCAATAACTGTGTAATTTCATATTAAAAAATCATGAAATGATAGTAGGTTAGGGTATGATGGAGATTTTACTTCATGATGAATCTATAATGATTTGTGTCTGTTCTGATTACCCTAAAAATAAATGCCCAGTGCAGTGTTTATCAGGAATTACAAATCAATCTGCATATTGCTGTTGGATATCTCCTTTTGATGTTAAAATGTTTAAGCATTTTACATTTGATTACTGTCCAGTGAATTAACTGATTCAAGTGGCGTTCAGGAGAAAAGTTGCAAGATGGCAGAAATATTGAGTCTGTTGAGTCCCATAGGATTACCTTACTGTAATGATCCTAATTTTATTTATGTAATTGCCCATGTGAGCAAAAGCCTTCTGGGATTCATTGCCTGTTGCAGCAGTGGAATTTGAAATTGAGGCAGTTAATAATATGGAAATAGTGAATGGTGAAAATAGCAATTGACCATTCAATTCTTATTTCTCTGTCAGCGTGTTTGTACTTCATCTGCAAAGCCTTGGAGAAGGATTGTCTCTACAGCAAGGGATTGGTTCTGAAGGAGAAGATCTTTGAAGAACAACCTCTCCTCCGGAAAGATTCCTTAAGGATGTTCCTCAAATGGTGAATGTTATCTTATAGCCTGTACTGCATTTGGAGTGTCAACTCCTTTTCTTAATCTTACACTTTTTTTTAATCACTCTTCAAGAAAGAAAGCAGCACCTTCTGTTTGCTTTTCATTTCTCATTATTCGAAAAACAGGGTAGGACAATCTCCACTTTCAATTTTTAAGTGAGTAATCATTTCTGATGGTGAAACACTTCTATACATTTGCTATAAAGCTTGCAAAATAGTGGGTTTTTTGAATACTTGTTTTAACACTTCATGTTACCCTACAGAAAAATGTAAATCTCTCAAGACCTTAAAAAAGCAAACATACCTTGTCTTTGTTTCTTAATACTTTCTAGTGACATGTCTATCCATAACGTAAACGTGAGTACAGCTGAAACAGGAAGAATCATAGATGAAGCGCTGGAGCTACGTAAGAAAAGGCAAGCTTTGCTGGTGCAAGAGAGAGAACCGGACCTCAAGCTGATCCAGCCAATTCCCTTTTTCACGTATGTCGTTGTATTTTCTGTTTGTAACAGGCTTATCTGAAGCTACTTAGCAGTATTTTCATGTTTTATGAGTCCATAGGTTGTTTGGTCTGTTTGTGATTTTATTGTAAACATATCAATTTTCAGTCTTTGATTTAATATTTCAGACTGATGTTAAAAAATCTGAAGAATGATTTGGTAGCCATTCCAGCTGTATAATTGGATTTTTTTTATTTTAGATTAGTTTGTGAACTTCAAAGTAAGTTTATATTTTTATATGTTTTTATTCTTGATATAATGGAAGCTTTTAAACATAATGCAGTTCTTTATTCACAGCAAGATATAAGGATACTTTAAAGTTGTTAAGTACATCTTTATTAAGGCATAAAGGGTTGATCTTTGTAGTGTTGTGTTTCCATGTGCAGATGGAAGTGTTTAGGGGAGGCTTTACTTGCCATGTATCACCACCTCACAACGTGTGATCCTCCTCGGCCCAGTTTGGGAAAGCGAATTGATCTCTCAGAATACCGAGACCCTGTTCAGCATTTGGTTCTCTCTCCTACCTCAACTCCTGTCAGTGTTATTCAGCCAACTCCTGTCAGCACTACTGCGGTGGTGACAATGCCAGAACCTGTGCTAGCTTATACTCCTGTGACACCTAATTTTCCAAGCCACAGTCAGAATTCATTGGAACCAGGATCTACTGTAGGTGAGCAAGGTACTTCAGTTTAATAGTAAATATATTTTTCCAGCTGCAGAATTTTCAGCAAGTCTACTTGCTTCAGACCAGCTTCTTTATGCAAGATACCACAGCCAGTTTATATTCAGTTCTGTTTTTAAAATTTTGGTATGTTCAAAGTGAAAATGATCACTCTTCAGTATTTCATTAGAGATCGTTTCAGCCACAAATAATCTTTTTACTTATCTTTATTAATATTTATTATTTTCCTAAGAAGGCTTCCCACTTCTTGTTTGACAATTTAACACGTCAGTAACTTTCTTTTCTTTTTTCTTTTTTTGATTCTGTTTTTAGGTGATATATCTGCAGGAGATAAATCCAAGAAAGGGGTGAAGCGAAGAAGAATTACAGAAGATAGTGGTGAAACAGCAAAAAGGAGATCTGCCAGAGTACGGAACACAAAGTGTAAAAAGGAAGAGAAGGTCGACTTTCAAGAGCTATTGGTGAAATTCCTTCCTTCCAGGTACAGGACCGTAAAACTGCTAGACCTGTGTTGTTTTTTGAAGGACGCATCTCCTTCAATCTTGTACGTGTGATAAAACTGTTTTTAATGAAAGCTATTGAAAACTAATTTAAAAATGAGAAAGCTTCTGGTAAGGTGAGACAAGTAGAAGACAATGCAGACGTCAAATTGTGCAAGATCAACAAACAAGGCAGTCTTAGTTTCAACAGAATTTGCGAGTACTTAATCTGTGAGTGTGCTTCAGTTAGTATGCTTTCACTGATGTGTACAATGTGCAGTGCTTAGATTTGACTTAATAGTGAAGGAAAGAATGAGGATCTTGTTGTTATAGTGTTTTTGTCCCCCTTTCAACACAGATTAAGGAAATTAGATCCAGAGGAGGAGGAAGACCCTTTCAATAACTATGAGGTGCAATCAGAGATCAAAGAAGAGAATTTCCAACATGTTGGACCTCATAGAATGTCATTTGATTCTACAACATTCATGGAATCTGGTAAAGATTTCATTACGACTTCTCTTTCACTGTTGGTTATTCTGTCTTGTATGCTTTTCTGTATTTCCCTGTCTTACATATAGGAGAAAGATACAATGAACATGTTGTTTTAATTTCACATAATAAAATTATACTTTTATCTCAATTAGTAATGTGATTTTGAAGTCTTGTGGACTGGTTAATTACTGTATGCAAGCTCTGTGTTGCATGGAGTTGCCCATTTAACATATTAGAACCCAACAACTTAATTCTATCTCTGCAGCACAGGATGATACTGCAGCCCTTTTGTAGGCTTAATGCATAAAACACTGTCAAAACTAACTTATTTCAAGTCACAGCTTATCTTGATCTTGGTTATGCATAGCTTTGCTTCTATCTGTTTTCTAGAGAAGCAGGATGTTCATGAATTCTTGCTGGATAACCTGAACAATGGTGGTATCTTGGAGCTGATGATGAGATATCTGAAGGTCATCAGCCAGAAGTTCCTGGTGAAGTGGCCTCCTGGCTTGTCTGAGGTTGTCCTTAGTATCTATACTAGCTGGAGAAAGCACAGTACGAGTCTTCCCAATCCGTTACTGAGGGACTCAAGTAATCAGCATATCAAGGTAGTGTATCTTTTTTAATATCAGTAGTGTTTCTACTTAGTTGCAAATGAAAAAACAAATTCAGAACACTGTGCTCCATTGTTTTTAGTTAAAAAACACACACACAAAAATACAGTGTCGTTATGTATCAGGTGTCAAAATTTTATACATCTAGTATATACTATTGTTTATCTCTGTATTTTCATATATACATCAGTTTTTTAACAAATTGAAATATGTCCTATGAGTGCATAGCTTCTTGTGATGTAAAATTTAGAAAGTCAGTACTTGGTAGTTATACCATTCAAATCCCTGTCCTTGTGCTTGTCTTTTCCCTTCAGTCCCTGAGTTTATTTCAAACTTGATCTGTACATTATACTAAAGGTAATGAATTTGGGGGTTTTGAGACTCCAGAGAGCTGCTCCAGTACCATGCATTGCTGGACCTTTAAAAATTTTCATAAGCTCATGGATTTTGCAGATGGATTTGTAACCCTTCTTCCTATGAATGTAATCAGAAAACAGTATATTCTTCACTGCACAAAACTACCTGACAGATATCCATTGTGCTTTCTGGTGCACTCCTGAACTTTATCCATCAAGTGTTAATAAACTGGTAAGACTAGAAAGCATATTCAGTGCCATGGAAATGATGACTATTTTTAATTTTTCTCTTTTTTTCTCAACTTCACACTTTTTCTGCAGGATATGATGTTGATGAGCCTTTCCTGCATGGAACTGCAATTAGATCAGTGGCTGGTGGCAAAAGGGAAGAACTCTACAGGTGAGTGTCAGGTGTTTCTTTCTCTATTCTAAAAATACTGTAGGTAAATTAAGAAACTATTTCAGGAATTCACTGGATTTTTTGGAGCTGTCTCTTCTATATACAGATACCTTTCTCTCTATACACATCTGAAAGGTGCTTATTACTGGTGTGTCATTTGTCTTCGAGTAGATCAGTAGTTTTTAAATAACTAATATGTGGGACTCTTCTCGTGGGATGCTGGTAACTTTATGATAAAACATAATTGATTTACAGTTTCTCCACGAAATTGCCCTGCTGTCTCTGTGAATGGAAAGTTTGGCTCTGACTTGCCAGGAATTCATTTCTTGGGAGACCTGCTGCAGTTATCATTTGCGTCCTCACAGCGAGATTTATTTGAGGAAGGCTGGATGGAGTTTGTCACTCGGGTGTATTGGCTGAAAGCTCGCTTTCTAGCACTTCAGGTTTGTTCTACTCTTGTTTTAACAAAACTTTTCTCAGCAATTGAAAATCATGTTATTCTCAGCTCATTTTAAGTGTGAGGATTAAATCAGTTTAAGACAGTTAAAAGCATCTGCTTTGCGGAATACAGGAATGTTTCTTGACTCTGTTTTGTTCAATGTGAATGGAAGAATTATTTCTAATTACTCTTTTGTATTCTTAAAAGAATGGGATTTTAATTAATCCAAATTAATCCTTCAAATTCAAGTTGAATTCTATTTCTCTGATTTGTTTTACCTATTACAGAAGTCACTGATAAGCTCTACTTTATTTGCTTGGTTTCCTTTTTTTGGATTTGTTTTTATGTGCAGTATTCACATTGGCAATGCCTGCGCTGAATTTAAACATTTCATACGTGCTTTGGAAAGACATTTTGCAGACAGAACTCTATTTGTTACTATTTTTCCCCCCACTGTACTTCTGTAGGGAGACATGGAACAGGCACTTGAAAACTATGATATTTGCACTGAAATGCTGCAGAGCGCAACTACAATGCAGCGTAAAGCTGGTGATGACAGCAACATCGTAATACGATTACCTAATCTGCATGTTGATTCCGTAGTTTCTTTAGAAGAGGTAAGAATTCATTTGTAGGGGTATTCTCCCTGTTTCCCCCCTTCCGTTCTCAAAGATCAGTCTATGAATTAGCTCTTTTGTGATGAAAGCTTACCTAGAATTTTGTGTTTCATAAAGGGATTTGTAAAGGAATTCATAAAGGAGTAAAGGAACAGGTTTGTAGTTTAATGATGATGTCATGGCCATCATCTTTTCAAGAGGATGCCTTTTGGATCTCTTGGCTTTGTACAACTTTAGGTTGTTTTTATGCAAAATAAAAAGGTTTTCCTATTAGAGGCACTACATGTGCAGTGGTAGATTATTAAACCACTGTTTTATTTTCTGTTCTGTGAACGTCACTTCCACTGATGGTTAAATGAGTTTCTTTCTTCAGCAGTTGGTGTTTTCCACATAGTAATTTTCATACACATTTGAATAAAAGGATGTTAATTTTCCATTCTTCCTCTAGCTGTTTTGGAGAGTCAGCTCCAACTCAGGTTGTGTGCATCTTCACTTTGAAGTCCGTCTGATGGACATATTCTTGCATAGAAGTGTGTGATTTGGGGATTTTCGGCAAAAAAGTTTATTTTTACACATTAGTCACATACTATATGATAATTACAAGTATGTGGAACAGTTGAAGTCTTACATAGTAGGAATTTTCTTCCTGGTCTGTGTTCCTGGATGTATTTGTGGAATTAACACAGCTTTATAGCTAAAAAGTTAGGTGAAAGGCCACTACCTTTGTATGTGAAGACTAAATGGAGGTTGGATTGTGCCATATGTGATATTTGCAGATTGATAAAAACCTAAAATCTCTGGAGAGATGCCAGTCTTTGGAAGAGATCCAGCGACTGTACGAGGCAGGGGATTATACTGCAGTGGTGCATCTGCTCCGCCCAACATTATGCTTTAGTGGAAGAGTAAAACATCTGGAATTTGTAACATCCATACCAGAGAGACCGGCGCAGCTGCTGCTTCTGCAGGTTTGTTGGTGATTTACAGCCATTCTGAATCCAAAACTTTAAAAAAAGCTATGTAGCATATGAATGGTTTCATGGTGTAGTCTACTTGTCCTGCATGAATGACAAACTGTTGGTAGATAGATCCGGTATGATGGCTGCATCTGTAGTCCACATAATATTGAAAATATGTGTACAAATTGCCTCAGCTATGGGAGTGGTTAGAGCTGGCAGGTTTTCTGGTTGGGGGAAAAATAATCACAAGAAAGACTGATGCTGTGTTAGCTGGACTGAACCAAATCTGACGGCCTCTTTGCAACCTCATTTACCTAAACTTGAATATAAAGAAGCAGGAGGGTGTTGCTGTAATACTGGCCTTGCAGTTGCTGTTTTAACATTTATGGAGTAATAAATGGTAGCACAAGAGTATAAGCTGCATATAGTTAGAATTTATTAAATCTGTAGGCATCACATTCTTGAAAATGTGTATTTCATGCCTCTCTTATTCAAGCAGAAAGTCAGTGATCATTTTCTTAAGTTTTTATTCTACTTGTAGATTTATCATCCAAGGTCTGGACACCTCCTGTTGTCCTTCAACGTCATGTGTAAAGGTGCTTTGTTACACTTAGTTGAAATAACCATCTTATTTGTATAATGTGTACAGCCTTCCTCTGATGTATTCATTTACGTTTTTTTTTAAGAGTATGCCTTTCATCCTTATAATAGATATATTTTTCTCTTGTTTACATTCTCTAGGACTCCTTGCTCAAGCTGAAAGACTACAAGCAATGCTTTGAATGCTCAGAAGTTGCCTTGAATGAAGCAAGTCAGCAGATGATGAATATGACGGCTGCCTCTGCTAAAGAAGAGTGGGTTGCTACGGTAACACAGCTGCTCATAGGAATAGATAGTTCATTATCATCAGACAACAGCATCCTGAAAGAGTCTTCTGTAACATCAAGCCTTGTTCGATTAACAACTAACCTGATTCAGGTAACCTGTTCACTGGTACTTGAAAAGAGTCACCAAGCTCTGTGGACCTTCAGACACCAGTACAGCTGCTGGCTGAACTGCCACCTGTTCACACTGATATTTTGGGTTACAATTTTGCTGCTGGTGCAGAGGGAGAGAGGAACGCTGTCTTTGTAGTCTTAATTTTCAAGTCAGCGTGTTAGAGAGGCACTGAGTTCACCTGTTCTAGAATCAGTGACAACAGATACCTTCAGATACAAAGCTGCTTGAAGTAATTAAAGAATGGTAGTCAAACAACTGAAGGAACAAAACTTTTCTTGTGCTGTGTAATGTAAAGTTATTTAGCTGGCTTTAACTTTGTTCAGGCTGGTCATTCTTATTCAGTTCAGTTATTTGTATCATGTCTGTTAATGATTCTGACTGGTCTTTTCCAGTTGTGCTTTCTAGTTGTATTTTCTTCTGTACGTTTATTCACTCTGAAAAGTTTGAATGTGTTATTAACAGAGAGATAACTGTTTGGAAAAGGACTATTCAAGAGAACGTCATGATAGGGGAATTATATTCTACTCTTTCCTATGCCAGTTGATCTTACTTGTAAGACTTCTTACCCCTATTCATTGTGAAAAGCTGAAGCTTAATTGAGGATTACTCCTATAGGGTAGAATGCACTATTAGCTTTGGGTTGTTCATTAAAGATTCACTCCTGACTCTTAATCTGTATCGTTTTGTGTGTGTAATGCCTGTTTTTTTCTTAGATCATAGACTGCAGCATGGCAGTTCAGGAAGAACCCAAAGAACCATATGTCTCCTCAGTTCTTCCGTGGATCATCCTACACAGGATCATCCAGCATGAAGAAGATGCTTTTCGATCCCTTTGCTGCCAGCAGCAGCAGAACCAGGGAGAAGGAGGTAATTTATTTTTTTGAATTCACGTTTAGATGCTGGAGCTGAACTTCTCTCCATCTTTCTATGGAATATAAATAAAAATTACTTATGTTCGTTATCTCATCTGCTGACTGAAGGGAGTAGATATGCAGATATGACATTCTTACCCCAGAGACAACTTTTTATTTTTTTGCACCAGATGAAGCATTGGGTAGTTGAATTTAACTCAGTTCTGTGCTACTAAAGTAATTGCCAACTTCTCTCTTCCAGTGAATCCTGATACTCCTATGCTGCCTTCTTCGCTCATGCTGCTGAACACAGCTCACGAGTATTTGGGACGAAGATCCTGGTGCTGCAACTCAGATGGTGCTCTTCTCAAGTTCTATGTAAGTGTTAGCACTGTAGAATATCTTAGGCTGGAAAAAAAAGCCCCTCTGAAATTCATATGGCCAACAGCCGTCTCAAAACAGTTTATTAAATTATTACATTGGTAATGTCTTCATGTTAAAGTACACTTCTGTATCTACTTTTCTTCCGCAAAGCACATCAACCTTTTAGTCAGTTAAGTCTGAATAGTGAAGGTTTGCTTTTTCCACTCCCCTTTCCTTTGTTATCCTTTCTGAACAGGACTTCTTGTCAGACAGGATTTGGCTTTGGGTAACCACCTTTGTTCTGTACAAACATCTTAAGTGAAAGCTAGTAAGTGGTCTGCCACGCCTGGAGAACCATTAAGTGATGATGCTGAGTACTTAGTCTAGTAGAAGTATGTCTCAGTGTGATTTCTTCACAAAAAGATAGGTGAAGAATCGTGCTCACTTGTGTTCTGTAAGCAAGTGATATTCAGAAGTCTTAATTGTGAGAACTTTGTGTTAAAGAAAAACAAAGAACAGCACACATAAGAAAAATGGCAGCATAGCTAGGTGTTAGAATAAAAAAACTTAATTATCCATTTAGAAGCCAATTCTCTAAAATCTGGCAAGTAATAAGAATGTACTCTGGAGTGTTGGTATAAAACTGAAAATAAACTCGAGCAGATTATTTCCTGTCATAATTCCCATTCTTCTTTGGACTTCTTACTGAGAGGAATAATTGCTACCTTCCACTCTTCCTGTTTTGCTTCTTGCACTGCTATTTTATTCTCCTCCTAGGATTTGAAGGAGAAGGAAGAATGACAAGTGATCCGACAGCACTGTGCATCATTCACAAACTGAAAAAACCTGTGGTGTTGCATCTGTAAACGTGTAATCTAATGGGATTCCACATTCATCTTAGTGATTCTAAAAAAGTTTTTAACTAGATTTATAGTTGCTCAATTCACAGAACAGAATTTGCAAAGTGTTACTTAAAGGTTGTGTGTTTTCCATAATAGGTAAATATTATCTAGTATTTTAGAGGGTCTTCTAACTGAAAATTCAGTTTTGAATTTTGCAGTTAAACTTTGTTATTTATTTCTTCTAAACTGTAAGAGTAAGGATATGTAGGACATGATCTGTCTGTGCCCACCTGGAATGTTGTTGATCCCTCACAGACTGTGTGCTGTTACCTGGATTTGGTCCTGGAGCTGAGATGTTTGTGACTGTTCTGCTGTTGCTAAATTTGGGTATTTTGATTAAACCTGCTTTGGTTTTATACTGCAGACTGAAACAGGTAGTACTTCTATTGTTTTTGTGTTATGAGCTGAATATAACTTCAGCTTATATTTACAGAGCTGATCTGTTGAATAAAGATGTTAATGAATAACTACTTCAGTCCTTCTCCCTTTATCTCAAGGATTCTTTGCTCTCTTGTTCAGATGAGTGTGTTATAAAATCTAATATTCTCCAGCAATGTGTGTGTCTGGACAGTAGCATTATTCGATGAAAGGAGTTACCCACTCTCTGCTGACCTTTTCAAGATAATTCCTTGAGAAATTCCCCATGGTTGAAGTAGAATATTTCTAAACGTATTGCTATTTCCTTTTTCCTTGACTTAGAAATTGAATTGCAGTCAGCTTTTTGCTGCCTAGAGTACTGACAGCCTGCGTTACCTTGGCTGTTGGCAGAACCCAAATAATACAGTACTGTGGTGTTCAGTGGGCAGTGCTCTACAGGGATATTTCAGTGGCACTTTACAGATTCAGCTCAACTTCGTTGAGGCTTATTGCCTTCAGCCATGAGAAAGTGGTGATTAGTTCTGCATAGAGCCACTCGGGAATCTCTTCATTTCCCTTCTTGGCACTCCCTGGAGCTTATTAACCGCAGCTCAGTGCCAGACTCCATCTACCTCTGTGTCTGAGCAGCAGCATGGCCAGGCCAGTAATTTAGACAGCTGGGAAGGGTGGTGTGGAGAGCCTGAGGGGTTCTGCAGAGTTGGCTCTCCCCGGCGGGGCTGGAGCTAATGAACAGTGTCGGAGCTGAGGCTGGTTCAGTGTGGAGCTATTAGCTTATTTCTGCAGCATTCTCTGCTCAGTCTTCCTAGTATTAGGAGCATAATACTACTGCACCTGAGTTGCCTGTGCGTAGATCTGCCTATGGGTCCAGCAGGCTTGTTAGCTCAGCCACTGTGCTTCATGAAAATAGATAACCTATTTCCAGACTCAGGCTTGCCCTAACTGCTGTGCTGCTGCAGAGCTCCAAAGTGCTGAATCTAAATTGTCTGTATGTGTGCCTGTATCCACAGCCTGGTCCATCTGATGGCATGCCCTGTGAGCCTGGACAAACTACAGATAATTGAGAGCTGCAAATATATTTACCATTGGATCTTTGCAAACGTTATCGAGTACATTGAATGAGATCTTCATTTTTCAGTCTTAGAACTGCCTGCTTTTTAAACTAAAATATGAAATAGCGTTATTTAGCATAGATATTCAGCTTTCAAAATCAAGAGGGTTTTGGAAGGGTAAAGAAAAGGAAAAATGAAATAGGACAAATTATTTGAAGAGAATGGCAGCTTCAAGAATACGAAATACAAATGTGTTTCATAGACTGATATTTATCTTCTGTATGTGTTGAAAAACATTTTATTCCATATAAGTGTAGAAGATATGCAAGAAAATATGTCAGTACACAGTTAATTCCTTTGTTACTAAAAATTATTCTGGGGTACCGCTAAAAGCCAAATAAGAATGCAGGAGGTTGTTTTGAACACTCTTCAAGTGATAATTCTGTTATGGGTGTTAGATGTGATTTTGTTTGCAGCAGTAGGGATATCATGCTTTTGTTACAGTGTCCTGTGGGCTTTGCATCTTCCTTTCAACTTACTTATCTACGCTTTCTTAAATTTCAAAAGCTGCTCACAAGTCCTTACAGGGAAAGTACTGGAAATGAGGAGACTGCTGTGACTTGAAGGTGATTGCTGATGCTCAAAATCTCATTGAAGTGCCTTCTAAGAATTATCCTTGCTCTAATGCTCTACTGTTATTTCTCAGGGTTTGGGCTCAAAAAAAACCCCACCAAACCCAACCATACGAAAACAGAAACAAAAAAAACCTCTTTCAGAAGTACTACAGAAGTAGTAAGATCTTTTCTAGGAATTGGAAATGGATGAAAAATCTTATGTTTTCAATTTATGACTGCAAAATTTTGTGTAGAAGATGTCTGATGTCTGTGCATTGGAGCCTTCTGCTTGTGGTAGCCTGGCTTATTCACAGCATTGACAAACTGTGGTGTTCATATTCACCAAAGCAACTTGATGTTCTAGAGGGAAACTGAACAATCTTAATTAAATCGAAAACATTAAGTTGATGGCTAATTTTCTTGGCTGAAAATAGAGTTCAGGAATTAATGTAGAAAATAGTACAAGCACTTTCTCACAGTTACAGTGCCATTTAAATTACTTGTGTGAGAGTAGCTTGTGGAAATAAGGGGAATATTAGATTGTGGTTTGGGAGAAATGGGTAGTTTCTTGTGCTGTTTTCATCACATCACTCCAGACAACTGGGTAACTTAATACAAGCTTCAGATCTTAAATGACATTTTCATTGATGTTTGTGATGTTGTAGGTGCAGGTACTAGAAAAAGAACTTGCAGCATCCACTTCTGAAGATACTCACCCATACAAAGAAGAGCTAGAAACAGCTTTGGAGCAATGTTTTTATTGTTTATATGGTTTTCCTAGCAAAAAAAGCAAAGCAAGGTACCTAGAAGAACATTCAGTACAGCAGGTGAGTTATGTATTGCTTAATATCAGTGAGACTTCCTGTGATGCTGGAAGATGCAGCCTTGTTTGGTGTTAATGTACCTTAAGATACTTATGAAAAAGATTTTATATTGTGTTTGTATATATATGTGTGTATATGTATGTGTGTGTGTGGATGTATATGTTATTATTTTTACCTTCCCCTCATAAAACTTATGTATTTTGCATATTGTAGAAAATAAAAGTGGAAGACTTTTTGAGTACAAAGAGTCACGTTTGAAATGAAATGCAGTGTAGTCTCACAGTAATTTGCTGTTTTGAAAGTACTGACAAACTGATTTTTATTGAGCCATGACTTCCCTGTTTTCAACAGAGAAGTTTGAGGTTGAGAAATGTAGAGAGGAAAATGAAAATGTCAGCTTATGAGAAGAAAAACTTTAGCAGCCAACCTTGCAGTTTATGAAAAGTGGTACTGTTAAAAAAACAACTTATTTTGTGAAATCCATGATGGTGAATATCTGTTAACTGTTTATCAGAAATATGCAAGATTCAGTTGAATTTGAGAGAAGAGAAACTACTGAATGCCCTATGGAAAGGGATATAGTCTTAAAGAAGGGACAGAAAAATTGAGCTATCAATCCTCCGCCTGAAACACTGATTTTTTGCTTATAAACCCCCAGATGAATTTATAGTTACCAAACGTAAGTGACCATAAAATTAGAAATAAAAGTTACATTTTCACACCTCTGTTTGAAAGTGTTTCATTGAAGTTGTTAAAAAGAAAAAGGAGTTTTTAGTAGTACAGCTTCATGTACAAACACAAAATTTAGTGTAAGGAATGAGTTAAACAATAAAAGGAAAAAGCTTGGTCTAACAGGAGAGAACTGTATTAATAAAAATAATAGTTTGTCTAAGCAAGTAGAGTGACTTCATTTTTCAGTGGCACACACTAAGTTGCAAATAAATGTTAGTCCTTTAACTGGTGAAGCGGTAGGCTGTACTTGTGAGCACCAGGTATTAGTGGTGATTTAATGGTTGAGAGGTTTAATCATAGAATTATAGAATGGTTTAGGTTGGAGGGAATGTTGAATACATCTGGTTCCAACCCCCTGCCACAGGGGGGTCATAATTTGAGTCCTGCTAGAGTAACACTGTTTGCTAACCGGAAAAGTCATATGAACTCACTTTGAGTAGACTCTTTGATTTTGGAATTTGAGATAATTTCTCTCCTCTCATCTGCCTCCTTCTTCAGGTGGATCTCACGTGGGAAGATGCCTTGTTCATGTTTGAATATTTTAAGCCTAAAACTCTTCCAGAATTTGACAGTTATAAAACCAGCACTGTTTCTGCTGACTTGGCCAACCTTTTAAAGAAGACTGCTACAATTGTTCCTCGAACAGACAAACCTATGCTGAGCCTCGATACTGTTTCTGCCTACATCGAAGGAACCTGCAGCAAGGTATAATGAGTTGCTATAAAACAAAAGATTAAATTACTGTAGCGTTATTTTTGTATTGATTTTCAGATAGCTAAGGGAACAATTTATTCAATAATGCTGGTATTCATTAGATAATTGCATTTAAATGAAATAAGAATGACACCACCAAAGCTTCTAGTCTTGAAATTTAATATTGGTTAAATGGGGTCAGTGTGAGATGTTCTAAGTGCTCTGCAAATCTGTGGAATATTTTCACTGTTTTCATATTCAATACCTTCATATTCGGTGATGGAAAGGCTACTTTTGCTGTAGGGAAGAAGCAAGAGTTCAGCTCATTTAATATGTACATTTTATTAATCTTTATTATTAATTTATTATCTCCAGGCGCCATCTCTCCCAGATGGTGCAGACTATTCTCCACCAGTGGTGACTGAGTTGTATTACCTTCTGGCAGACTACCACTTCAAGAATAAAGAACAGTCCAAGGCCATCAAATTTTACATGCATGACATTTGCATTTGCCCAAACAGGTTGGTATTGTTGAATCCTACTGCATGAAATTCATTTATTTCAGTATTAGGAAAGCGTAGAAAATAAACTTTGTTTTGTTTTCAGGAGTTAAAAGCAAACAACCCTGCACTCTGTTGACCTCTTTTATTTACTATGCTTAAAGTATGGTATTTAGGTGATGTTTAGACTATATCTGTTTCTTAGTGGCATCAAACTTACTCAAATACCACCAAGATTAAGCATTGTAATGTTAAAAATTTATTAAATTTTAGGGCTTGCCTGTTGGATGTTAGCTATCGTTTCAGTTCTTGTTGTAGACTAATGTAAGTGACAAAAACTCCAGTTTAAATTACTTAAGACGACTGTTTCTAAGTTCAGTCACATAACAGAGTCAGAAGGGAAGGTGACGGCACAGAGCAATTTTACATGCAAAGTCTATAGGGGAAATAGACATAGTTTAATGGTGTTGAATCTTCTGGTCTGGGAGCTGGTTAGGAGATTGCTAGGACTTCAGCTTGAAACTGGATACATTGAAAAACAAAAAATGCAACACATTTCTCTGGAGCTTTGTAGATGTCTCAAATAAATGACAGTGCATTTTGACTTTGTTCTGTGACTTGTTGGAGAATGTCACTTCTGTGACTTCGTTGTTCAGAATAAGGTGCTTTGTGGTAGCATACTATTTTTGCCCTGGTCATTTTAGATACTATTTCTTAAGATGTCTGTATTATGGTTCCCTTTCCCTTCCCCTCAGGAATCTCTCTGTTGAGGTCTGTTGACCCAGAAATGAGCTTTTAAATTAGCAAGAAATTAATAAGCGAAATGGTGAGGATGTTGTGATGATTCCTTTGGTGTTACAATCATGATGGAAAAAAATAAAAATTCCAGAACCATTAACCTCAGATGTTAATTTGAAGTTATGTGATAGGGAATCTATTCTGACAGCTGTCAGTAATATAATAAATGCAAGTCTGGTGACTGAATGTTTACTTCAGAAAGCAATCTTTCTTAATTATTGAGATTTCTCAATGTGAATTTGTTCTTCATGATGTTTATGTTGGGAAATAATTGTGGTGATAAAAGCTGTTCACAGTTCAGTCCAACACGTCAAAATGTCTTAATGGCTGCTGGCTGTTATGTCTTTGCCATTCAGTGTAGTGTGTGTGGGGGAGACTGTTGATACGTTATTTTCTTGCTTGCCTAGGTTTGATTCATGGGCAGGCATGGCTCTGGCTCGAGCAAGTCGTATTCAGGACAAGTTGAACTCTAATGAGCTGAAAAGTGATGGCCCAATCTGGAAGCACTCTACTCCTGTCCTGAATTGCTTCAAGCGAGCCCTTGAGATCGACAGCTCTAATCTGTCCTTGTGGATAGAATACGGCACCATTTCTTATGCCCTACATTCTTTTGCATCTCGACAGCTTAAGCAGTGGAAATCAGAACTCCCTCCTGAAGTTGTGCAGCAGGTGAGACTTAACTTAGAGTAGTGGAAACTTCTAAACCTTTTAAATGGTCTTTTCTGATGCAATAACTTAAATATTCGCTTGCTGTACACTACCTATCAGACTGTATGTTTAGTTAGTTATATTGGAAATCGTAATTTTCATTCATAGAAGCAGTTGGCATCAAGCACTGTTTAAAGAGTTTGGGGTTCCTGATTTTTTTGTTGTTGTTTTGTTTTTCTTTCTGTGTAAAATTATTTTGAGTGCAGTCTTGGAATTGTCTTTAAAAGATAACTCACCTTTCCCAAAGGCTGTGTAATGTTACCTTACCTTTCTGTAAGTGTCATGCAGCGTTCCAGGAAAAGGTGAAACGTGTATGTGTTTAAGTAGTGAAAAGATCAGGAGTTACTCTGTCTGCATTCATATGTCATCTCACGTGTCTAAAGCCATCTGTTTTCTATGCTTTGGGGCTATTTTCTAGCATGAAATATCAAAATAGGGAGCTTCATACATTTTCATAGAAAAAGTTGTTATTAATTGATTAGTAGGGAGTTAAATGCTGAGCCAAAATGAGCAATTGCAAGATACTCTTTCTGACTTTGATGGAGTTGCAAGGAGAAATATTGTCTGTCTTTTTGGAGCAGTAAACCGAATTTCTGATTTAATTATTCTGACTCACAAATATTACGTAGTCCAGAATATGTGGGAGCAGAGTAAAAAAGAAGCACTCCTACTGAGTGACTGCTGTGTTACGAAACTTACTAGTGGTTGAATTACAGAGAATGACACTGGAGCATACTTTTTTACCAGGACAGTGTATTTACAGCAGAGTGATGGGTCTTGCATCTCAGCTGTGTGTGTAACTTATTAACGTTGCACTCCCTGTAGCTGCTTATATGGCATTTGTCCCTCTGCACAAAAAGACAATGTAAGCACATATTTTAAAGGGGGGCAAGTGTTGTGTTGTGGTTGTTTTTTTTTTTCCCCAATAATTATGTATGCAATGACATCTAACAGTACAGTTTTCTTTATAAGGGCTATTTGTTCATAACATCATAAGAGCTTCAAAACTACTCAGAAAATTAAGTTATCATGCTTTACGTCTGTTCTATTAAAGGTTTGCTCTTACTGTCTCATGGCGTCTTGGCTACAAGGAGCTTGCTAGAGATTTTCAGGGGTAATGCTGAAGTTATTAAACATTGTCAGATAAAAAGTACAGTGCAGACCAACCATCTGAAGTTGTGGATTAAATCAGAATGCTTATTTAGCACTACTTAAATTTAAAAGTGCCATTTTTTAACTTTTTTATATTAAAAGATGAGTTTGAACAATATAATCTTCCTTACAGGAATATATATTTTTCAGCATTGTGTTTCTTGTATGCAAAAGGTTGAAAATGCTTTAAAGAATGTTTCTCATCTTTGCACTTTTATGAGCAGGAGTGTATTTTTAGCGTTCTTCATTGCAGCCACAGTGAACTCATGTATTTCTCAATGCTTTGTTCCATCTCAGATGGAAGAACGCCGAGACAGCATGTTGGAGACAGCCAAGCTGTGCTTTACGTCAGCATCTCGCTGTGAGGGGGACGGCGATGAAGAGGAGTGGCTTATTCACTATATGCTGGGAAAGATTGCTGAGAAGCAGAAACAGCCTCCTGTTGTCTATTTGCTTCATTACAAACAAGCGGGTCATTACCTGCATGAGGAGGCTGCCCGATATCCAAAGAAGATTCACTACCATAATCCACCAGAACTTGCCATGGAAGCACTGGAGGTAAAAGAAGAAAGTAAAATACCTAGACTTGAAAGCAGTGTTCTCTACAAATAACAAAGTGCCACTGATTTATACTATGAAGCATGCAGAGCATAAATGGTGCCCTGCATCTGGCAACATTTACAAGACTAACTTAGATAATGAAGTGAAGTCTGTTATTCAGGCTATTTTAAAGACAGCTTATATGTGCAGTCTCAATATTGGCCAGTTTTCACTTTGCTGCACACAGTGCGTTAGTCAGGTTTTATCAAAATCAAAGTGAATATGTTTCACAAGCTTCTCGTACCTATGAGAGCATAAGTTAATGCATGAATTGGAACAGTAGTGATAATGCCTTTGCTTTCCCTGTGTCTGGTAAAAACAGGTCTGGATCATACCCAGTGGTGACTTCAGCCTTGTCTGCTTTCACTGCTGTGTTCTGTAGGTTGCATTTATTAAAATTTTCAAGTTTTCAGATTCTGTCATTTGCAAGCAAGGACACATCCTATTTGGATAAGTTAACATACAAGCTGTCTATGTACTATCTCCTGCCATTGCTACAGAGAACAGTCTATTTATTATGTGCAGAGCTATGCATTCTCTAGTGACTAAATGCACTTGGGTGTTTTCTAGGTGTACTTCCGACTTCATGCTTCTATTTTGAAACTTGTGGGGAAGCCAGATTCTGGAGTAGATGCAGAGATATTAGTTAGCTTCATGAAAGAAGCTTCTGAGGGACCTTTTGCCAGGGGTGAGGAGAAGAACACCCCAAAAGCTGCAGAAAAGTGAGTGCTAATTGCTAGGAATATCATCAAAAGGCATACTTGTAAACTGCTGAATAACGAACCATTAAAATGAAACTGAATGAAATACAAACCGAACCAAATGAATAGATTTAATTCTAATATGTGCAATTTCAGGCACCATGTATAGTCAAAAGGTCTTCTTAGTAATTGGTGCAGCTTAGATGGGAATGGAACAAAATGGAACAACTTTATTTATTTATTTATTTTTAGATCAACAATCAAAATTGCAAAAGCAAACACTTTTATTTTGAAGGTTAAGAGAGTTCAGTCCTCGTATTTTGTCACCTTAAAAGATAAATGCTTTACTGCTGAACACTGGTGGGGAGCATATGATCAAACTCCATTACTTAGAATTTTAATAAGATTTAATAAATGTATTGGAAATGTCATAACGTAGACTCCTTTCTTTGTATGTGTTACTGATACGTTAATACAAGTTTTTCTCCTCCTTACTCTCCCAGGGAAAAAGCTTGCATGGTTGATGAAGACTCTCACTCTTCAGCTGGAACAGTGCCGGGCCCTGGGACTTCCCTGCCCTCATCCTCTGGTCCAGGTCTGACATCCCCACCTTACACAGCCACTCCAGTTGACCACGATTACGTCAAATGTAAAAAACCCTGTCAGCAGGCAACGCCGGACGGTACAGTCCCTGTTCTCAATACTGGCAGCACAGGGAGGTGCTTTAATCATGGGGGGTTTGACCTGAAATGATCAAACTGCTCATTTCAAGGAGGGTGATGGGTCTGTGGTATCACGGGCAATATTGATGCTTTATAAATTCAGTACTTTAAATAGAATCAATGTACAGTCAGAGCTTTAAATACAAAATTCAAAGTTGTCACCTGCCACCGCTGACACCTGTCATTTAGTCAAAATGGGACTGTTGACAGAAGGAGTATGCAGCTGCCTGAGTTTTCAGTGATCTTTTCTTTTCTTATTTCTGCAGAGCTAAATGTCTGCCTGAGCTTATTAGGAAAGATGCGAGTTCAGTCTTTAGAAGACTGGATGCTCTTTCAATGCCTGTGTGAACTGACCAGGTGAAAATCTGAACTGTGGCTGAAACAGAACTAATTCCTAGAAAGGAAAACAAAACAGTATAAAACAGTGTTATAGTTTTTTGAAGGAGGCAGATGGCAACTATTTTGAATACATTGTGTATCAGCACGAAGTGATTTGCATGACAATCCAGTAGACTTCATCTTTTGATTTTTATCATTTGCAATGACTGGCTAGCAGCTCATCTTTATAGGCTATGAAGTGATATAATAATTGTCTTAGAACAGCAGAAGGTAGGATGGTATCACAGCCTTACTGAAGATTTTGCAACATGTAGAATACAGAAGAAATTAAATTGCTGTTTAAGTAAGTCAACATGATTATTGAGATAGGAATTTTATTCTCATTCTGTTCTTCTGGTCATCTGTTTATCCATCTGGATCTATGAATATCAGCACTCAAGAAGGAGTAAAATATCTGCAGTGTACAGCGTAGTGTTGGTAGAATGTGGTAGGGCCCTGGAGAGGTGCTCTGCTTGATAGGAATTTGTGGAGGGTGGGATGCTTCCTGCTGTCAGTTCCTGAAGAGCAGTCATTTGTAAATGCCTTACATTGACATAGTTTTGAAACAAAAGTTCACGTACCTGGAAACTCTGCAAGGTGAATTCATTCCTCTTCCTCAACAGGTAATTCTTGGTGAAACTGACAGAACTTCCTTCATTCCTTTCACTGAATTTAATATAGAAATATTTTTTTTATCCATGCTTACATTTAAATCTGGAGTAATTAATAGGACTCTTTTGATGTCATATGTAATATGTTGGTGTACTGGCCAGACTATTATGTCAGTTAGCCTCGATGTCTTTTTGAAACAGTAAAAACAGAAGGGAGTAAATATTTAAGTATTTCCTAAACCATATTCCCTATAAGAAGCAGTTCTGACTAAGAAGACTGCATCTGCTCAGGTGCTGCAGACTTGAAGTGTCCCCAGGGGACAGATAAGTTAGATGAATTTTCCCATACTTGTAAGTAGTACATTTGCTCAGAGTGAGGTATTATGACTTGGCAGACTAACTGCCCAATGGGGGCAGAGCTGGCTGCTTAACAGAGCCTGAAGGTGCAAGCTAAGGAACATTCGCACCTGTTAGCATAGCAATTCTTGGGACTGCTAGCTTAGCCTACCTAGGACTTAGCTTTGCTGCTGTCACAGCAATTCAGAATGTCAGCTACTGAAAGAAGCAGAGTGAAGGGGATCTTTAGGAAGACTGTGCATTTATGACAAGTAGAATTGAGAAGTACTGCATCATTCATCGTGTTTTGTAAGTTGCTGGCAAAACTAAACTTTGGATACAGCACATTGAAGGGCTCCGTGAAACTGAAATAATTGCCTTGAGGCTGCTGCAGACGGAAGGAGAGCTAACAGGCTGAGCAGTGCTTGGAAGCCTCCTGCTTTTATATTGTTACATATACTGTGCTTCTTTGCATTCATTTGCATTTTACTTACATTAAAATACATACTTCTGAAGTAAAATGCTCTTGACAGCTTACATATAATCACATCACTGAAAAAAAACTGGTGCCTGCATTTCCATTGTACTGTTCCTAAAAATAGCAGGAAACTATCCATCATTTGACTACTCTTTAGACTTCTTTTCTTAACCATTCTGACAGTAACTGAAACTGCCTATATTGCTGTTCACGGGCTGGATAGTTTGGCTTAAATTCAGCCTGGATATTTATTCTTTTTGAGGCTTCACAATACTCTTATTTACTTTTGCAAAAGTAAATATCTCTTGTATCAATATTGTTGATCATATGTGACAAACAGAATGAGAGCATTATACAGATTCTTACCCACAAAGGAACAAGTAAGTACAGCTTGTGAAGTAACTGAACTTTGTTTTCCTCGTGGCAGCTCCTAGTAGAGATCCTCCTCAAGGGGATAAGTATTATTCAGTTGCAGCTTGTATGTGGTGGCTGACCAGCAGCTGTTATGTGTGCAAAGTAGGCAGCCTCCTTTCTCTTCTCCTGTCTTTCCATTCAGGTGCTTCTTTCCTTCCTTCTGTTAATCCTGTCTTTTCTGTTGTCACCCCCTGCCTGTTGCTGTTTCACAACTCTCCGAAATGAACACCTGCATTTGATAGCAGAAGCCTGAGACTTAGATTTTTATTTTTTTTTTAAATTTTCCAAGAGCAAACTGGGGAACAAGAATAACCAGGAACTCAGCGGGGGCTCATGCTCTCATTGCCTGGGATATCCCCATGTTTACACAGCTACACGACCAGCGTTACATACCAGAACAGACAAGCTCACAGTTGTTATTTATATCAGCTGAATTTGTGCAGTCATTAAAAACCAATCACAGTACAGGCTTCAGTCAGTTTGTTTTGCTAAATTTTGAGCTAAACATAAAAATTGGCTAGGGAAGCCATAGAACTAGTAAAAGTAATAATAATCAGAGAAAGCAAGTTTCCAAATGTAGGCTAGAGATTGTTGTGTGGTCTTTTTTGCTGTGATATGCTGTTGTGGTGTTGATATTCAATTACAAATTATTGTGGTATGCTGATGATGTATTCAGTAGTCATTGCTACTGCAGTGTTAAAATGTCTTATTGTTTAAGTCTCCATCCATGTCATGTAGTGTGTTGTGTGTAGGTAGATGTAACCATCCTTTTTGTGTTTGTCTTTGCCTGATTGCTTTTGCAACCAATATTGCCCGTGCTGCCTCTAACCTTTTTACAAATCTCTGTTCCCCAGGCATTCTCTTCCTGCTTTTACCTGTCACGGCTTGCTTTAAGTAATTGGCAAATCCTGCATGATAACCTCACTGGGAAAGGCTACTTGCTTCATGCTGTGGGAGAAGTCTCCCTTCATAGTATGTTGGTCCTGTAATTCTGCAAATGTTATGAAGATGCACAGTTTCTTGTAAGTGGGGCTTCCCAACATCCCGATGAGAGAAAGGTGATCTCTGAGAAACTTCCTACACATAGGCTGTCTCTCCTGTTTAAGTGAACAAGCTTCAAAGATGAGGTGGATATTTCTGTGCATAAAAAGAACGTCTGCATTGCACTTTGGAAAATTAAAATCTAACTCTTCAAAATTCCATTTCTCCCACAGTTTGCAGACCTGAAGCTTTCATTTCAATGCATATCCTATTCTGGTACATGGTACTGGATGTTCATGGGGACTGCATACTGGACTCCATGAATAATGAATCAGATCCAGTTTCTTGCAGTATGCTCCGTTTTTACTTTTCCCCCAATTTAACCTCTTGCTGATTAGTGCAGCACTGTCAAAGAATTTGACCAAATGAACAGAACACTGGTGAGGTTTTGCTGCATTGCATTTGAAAACAGCAGTATAGGACTGCAAGCTACCAAAACACATTCAGTGATCAGTGTAGAAAGACGAAACATTGACTTTCATCTGATTCATTTTATAAGAGAACTCCCTTTGTATTTTCAGAGGATTTGCTGTCCTCAAGAAGTTAACCTGCTCCCATGCAAATCTTTGCAATTCTTTTGCTTTCAGTAATGTGCAAATGGCTTTGCAGAGTTGGATGTTGTCTCCTGTTATGGTAGAAACTGTTTCAAGAGTGAGAATGGTCTGATGTATCACGTTTCTGACCACAGAGCAATAAAGAAAAATGTCCATACATACACACAAAGAAGGGGGGGCTATGGTGTCAGGTGGGCAGGGTAAAGAGAGAGAATGTGTAGGTATACAGCCTTGAAAGAATCCACTTTATTTTTGCACGAGAGTGTGTATATATACACATATTTAATACGCAGTTATTAATCCATTTGCTGTGTGGCAGAAATTTTCTTTACTTCAAACTGAGCTTATATATATAGGTCACTCCAAAGTAATGCCTCCTGTTGATTGCTGTGGAAATTATAAGAGATGCAAAGAGTACAGTAACGCTGTCTGATAGAGAAATTCTCAGCTACAAAACATTTTTTCAACATAGTTACCACTGTTAGCTCTGTGTTTTTGCCAGTGATGAATAAGAGCCTGCCTGCCATGCCTGTAAAAATCTGCACCAGCAGAAGTGACCGCTCTCACTGTCACCGCAGCTGAAACGCACCACCCACCCCTCACTGTGCTCACATTCACTGCTGGCTCTCCATAAATGTCCACAAGTGTCAATGCATGTCAGTGGGGGTCAATTTTTCCTCATGGAGGAATTTCATTTCACACCTTTGCTTCATTTGCGCTTCCGTGTCAGATGCCATTCTGTCAGACTGCCCCTCTGCTGCCATCTGTCACACAGCAACAGAATGGAATGGGACATTGGTGGGAAGGTTCAACCTCTGCTGCACCACCAGTGTCCACCTCTGACCATGTGGGCCAACATCATAAAACAGGAGGCATTACTTTTGGAACAGCCTTCCTACATAGCTTTCCAAAAAATCAATCCTTTCTCTGCCACTTGTTTTTTTGATGAGTAGCTGAATGTTTATGTCGTTTCCAGATTCCTTCTTGTTGTAACTGAGTATATGTAAGACATTCAGAAAAAGTCAGTTTTACCCTATTAGCTTTCTAAGCCTGTTGCCTTCCCCCACATGCAGTGCTTCAGAGGTCCTCTCCCTTCCTCTTCTCATTTCAAAGAAGTTTCAAGGAATGGAGGACAGGCAATGCAATTACAAAGCTGCATAGTAATTAACTGGTAAAGATGGAGTGCCTTATTTATATTGGCATGGTAAAGCTGTACTTCAGCTCCCCTGAGAATAAATTATATCAGTTTGTACCATGAGCTGATTTTATCTAGCTGGCATACTTAGCAGTAAGAGCTTTGTCATTAGAAGTGCATGTCTGCCTGTTCAGGTGGCTTACTTTAGCAGTTGCATTAAATTTTATTTAATAATAGCAATAATTATTAAAAAGTTACTATGTTCTTCTTGAATGTCTGTCTTCTAAATGGACAAATATCAACAGCCAGGAATTAGCAATTACTTTTCACATCTCACAGATTGATGTTAGACTTGGTAATCTTAAGGATCTTATCCCACCTAAATGGTTCTGTAATTCTTTCACTGCAGTGGTCTTTGGCACGTAGGTTGAGTAACACTGGTGAATAACTCTCTTAGCTACAGTCAGCTTTTACCAATGAATGTAAATGTATGTATACCTGAGAGACACGCAGCATCTATTTCTGAGCCAGGTAGAACAGCACTGATATAGGAAAAGTACTTTATTATTATTATTATTCCAATGCTACTCTGTGCTGTTGCAGTGAGTTCTGCACTGTGGACTGTGGCATTGAAGTTATCATAAAAGCTTTTGTTTTGTTTTTTAAACTATATAAAAGCCCCTCTAGAGTAACCTGACAAACTATGGCTCTTTGTCCACCTGTCCTTTAAAACCTTCAGTAATTCTGTTCCTTTTGTATGCTATTTTTTAACTTCAAGTAGCAGTTAAACTTGAGATTTGGACGAAGCATGGAACTTTCTTGCTGCAGTTAAAAGCTACTGCCTCTTCTGCTACACTCAGTGACTGTGGAGAGCAATTCTTTGTATTTGGCAATCCTCCCCTAGTTACTGCCTCTAGAGAAAAACTCCCCTGTCATGCATATATTTGAAATATAACATGCTGAATCACAGTCCATCTTCTCATGCAGAGGGGTTAGTGTAATCTCCCAGTGATCTGTTATCGGTCTAGCAGTTCGTGATTTGCATTCTAATGCTTCATCTGTCATAACCCACACATCAGAATTGACTTCCGATCTTATCGCAAAGTTTGGAAATTTGCAGTTTTCTTTTTTTCTTCCCCAATGAGTAATTCAGCCTCTTAACTATGGATGCAGAAACTTCCTTTAAAAACTATCAAGGGAGCTACTGTAAATGTTTTGCTGATGCCAGCTGGGAGTTCGGTGGTGCCACAGAATGTTATTAAGGCTCTGTAAGTGAGTCACTGAAAGCTTGGCTGACCTCTCCTCACAATCATTCTTTTCCAATTCATCCCGATTATCTCTCTTCTGTAGAAAACTTGTCATCGTTATCCAACCATAAAGCTTCAAATTAAGAAACAAATACTCCTTCACCATTCTTTTTCAAGATACGGTTTTATTAGTGTCAGTTAATTGAAAGGGAAGGTTTTCTTTGTGTTTTAGTGAGAAGCTGAAGAATTGTATCAAATGTGGTTTCATTCTGCTGGAATCCTAGTAAGGAGAATCTGATCTGCAAGCTGAAGGTCTGCAGAGGGGTTTATATCGATGATGAAAAGTCATAGGTGGCCCATAGCCCTCTTGAACATATGCGATTTGGGTGGAAAAGGAGAAATTTAATTAAAAAATCAGCTCATCTCAAGGGCCTTTGCTTTTTTTAACTTACTTTCTTGATCGTATCAAGGAACTTAATGAATAAGAATGCAGTGGAAATACCTAGGCAACGTATATAACGTGTCTCTTTGTTAAGCTATCCCTCTACCTTAAGCAGAAACTGAAAATTTATGTTTGGGGCTACAAATGTAAAGAGAATTGCCTATAATTTTGTGTTGGACATGGAATTACGCTGGCACAGTATTACAGAAAAATGGCCGTTTCCCATCTCAGCCGTGCAGGGTTGTCTCTGATAACCCTGATGTAGAAGAACTTGGGTTATATCAGGCTGCTTTTGGACATGGAAGGTTTTCTCTTGCCTGTTCATTCTGAGTGTGAATTCTGTCCTCTGCAGTTGTGATCCTGTGCAACTTGTGCTCTGTTGTTACATTAGCAGCTTAGTTCTGACCATAACGTTAGTCAGCAGCCACAGTATACCATTCCAGTCCATTATTTCTGTCAAGGCAAATTCATTTCTACCTTCAGTCTATTGCCTTAGTCAAAAGGGAAGTCTAAGAGCTTTCCTGTCTGTCTTAGACTTAGCTCTTTGATGGGTTGTTTGCCATGTCAAATCATCTTTCAGAATGTTTGGTGAACATCATCTAACACCCGAAGGATAGGTGGCATCAGTGAACATTCCTGTAAGTCTTTTTTTCCTCTCTAATGGTACCAAGTTGTGTTCTTTTTTGTCCTTCACAAGTAATTTTTCCTATTACTGTTGTTCAGTTTTGTTTTATCAGTAGACTTCTGATTGTGTCAGACTCTAAATTCTGCTGTGTGCTTCTGAAGTCAATGGCACAGTAAAGCTGCAAAATATTTTAGGGCAATACAGTAACTGAAATGTTTTGTTCTCAACCTAACTGCTTGTCACTGTTAAGCGTCATTTCTTTTGAGTCAAATTCCAGGATTATATTCTAGGATGAAATTTGATGGGGCAGGGAGCTCTCTATTACGTTAGTGTTAAATAATACCTAGTGAAAGAACACTGGGATTTTCATTTCTTAACACAAAGAGGTGAGATGAAAATAATAAGTTGAAGTAGACAAGTTGAAAGAAAATAAATACCTTTTAGACAACAGAATTGGTGGTTGTTAAGGATCCTCTATTGCATTGGGAAGATGTTTGCAGAGTGGCTGCAGTTTTGCATTACTGTTACAAACGTGCAGCTCCATAAGTATGAAATAGTTCATTCCTTCTTTATCTGTTTTTGCAGAGAGGAGTCAGGATAGCACTGCAGCAGTGCTGTCTGACTCCAGTTCCACACAGGATATGTTCAATGAGCCTGCCAGTTCTCAAGACAGCCTGCGGAAGCCTTACACAGAGAAGAGGATTTCTACTGCCTGTGCTGATGCACTGATGCCCAGCAAGGAGATCCTGGGATCTACTGAGGAGAAGAGTAAGCCCATCTTAATGGATAATGTCAGCTAGTATTTTCACATTAAAATGTTTCTTCTGGCATGCAGAAGCACTGAAATATGCTGCACTATGGCTGAGAATTTTAACTAGGCATTATTGCTGAATATATTAGTGTTGCTTAAAATTATAACTATGCTTTGCTCATGTGGCCATCATCCCAATTTGTAATGCCTGTTAAACTTTACAAATCAGAAAATCATGATAAACTCTTGTTGCTGGTGGCCCTTGACTTGCTTGCCTTCTTTTAGAGTATTAATTACTGTTACTTCAGTGCTTCAAATCTCTTAAGTAATTTGACTACTCATTTCAAAATAATCTCAATGAAAGTAGTTTTTTTCCCCAAACATAGATGCACTTTTTGTTCTAACCCAGCAACAGCTTGATATTCAGTTCTTAAAAAAGCAGCAGCAGGGGAATTAGATGTTTTATTCCACTGGATATTTTCTGTTGTTGGAGAGTGGAATTGCTTTCTACCACACTTTTCCACATATAATAAAACTTCTGTATGGAGTCTTCTGAATTCCACTGGAAAAATTGTTTCAGAATTTCTTCAGACCTTATCCAGAAGCTGGAATTTCTCTCTCTCCAATATTTGTACAGTTGAACATGGCAGTGGTGAGGGTGCACTTCACTAGGGAAAGAGAAACAACATGAATGTATTAATTAGGCCCACTTCTCTGAGTTGTGGGCACTTTGTGCATTAAGGCTCTTTTGATAGTTTAGGCTATACTTGAATTTCTTCCAGTTTCACAGAACCACAGAGCGCGGCATGTGGATAGACAGCCCTGATTCACTTCACTGATCTCTCTAGGAGGAAGTGCCCACTGCCATCTTTTTGCTCATTAACTTTCGTAGCTTGGTTTCTTGTTTTTAAGAATACTTCAGCATATACCTAAGCCAGGGAAGTCTGTGGTGATGTTTGCATCAAAAAAAGTATACACCAGTTCCTGGTTTATTGTTTTTTAAATGATACTTACACAACCACTAAATCCAGTAACCTTTGGGTGATGGGCTAAAACCAGGGCTGCTCTTCAGGCTTGCAGTGAATTAGTTGTGTTACTGTCATCAGTTGTCTGTTAGGAAAACTGTGTTGAATTCTTGCTCTACTGAAGAACAAATGTTGTAACTGCAAAGTGCCTTCCTGACTCATCTCCAAATCCCATTCAATGTCAAGGTTTATTAAGGCTTGATAAATTTAAATGATAGCTGTATGTTATTCTATTCATTATATGTGTTTTACACATACTAAACAGAAAACAGTTGCACATCTACAAGGCTGGGTTAGCTGCTGATGATAGTTCTGAGCCTAAATTGTATTCTGGAATTGTGTTCTTCTTGGTACATTGTTGAGAATAACACGTTTCACTTGGCAGGATGGCTTTAATTTTCTGTTCTTTTTTACTTGGTTTGCAGTGGAATTTCATTGAATTTGAAGTCTTACTTGCTTCCCTGCCACCCCACGCCCCAGTTATCTTACTTGGTAAACATCAAGAATAGTCATAATTTTTTTCAGAAAGCATTTGCTAAATATGTCTATGTAGTAAAGGAGAAAAGGATTGCCATTGGTTGTAGTTCATGTCAGTCATTCTGTACACGTCGTTTGCTGTTTTGTTATTTTCATTGTCATTTTTAGTTCTCTCAATTTTCCAGTTACAGGAAAATCAGAAGAGCTGCTGGAGAGCTCAGAACCTTACCATGCTGTTGAGCCTGCTGGCCAGAAAGTTCTGGTGGACCCTCAGCCTGCTTCTGGCAACCCCTCCAAAGCTGCAATCCCTCCACCTGCTCAGTGGGACTGGAAGAAGAAAGCTGAAACGTGTGGAGATGGATCCGAATTCCCTCAGGGTCTTCCAGCAGACCTTGAGGAGCAGCGGAAGTTCCTGACAGAGCAGTGTGTTGCCTCCTTCTGCTTGTGTCTCAGCCGCTTTCCTCAGCACTATAAGAGCCTCTACAGACTGGCTTATCTGTACACTTACAGCAAAACGCACAAGGTGAGCAGAGCACTGATACAACAGCTGACTAGCTGTGTTTATTGCCTCAGTAAATAAACTGTGTTATCTCTACTGATTCAAAAGTTGCAGTGTCGAAGTTCAGCAGATGTTTGTTTCTCTAGGTTGGATTGGCACAATGTGGTTGTTTTTTTAAGTATTATTGTTGAATTAGGTTACTTTTTGTCATTCAGCAGAGAAATACCTTTTCGATACATCACCTAAATGAAGGTGTTCTAATAAGAATAACAGTACTTGTTTCTTCTACTGAGTAACTGGACTGAAAAGTCTTTTGGAAGTAGAAATTCTTCGGTACTGATGTAAACAAATCACATGACCCAGATAAGCTTTCTGGCTATCTTAGGTGATTGGAGAGTGAATGTTCTTCCAGCATCCAAGCATGGAAACCACTAGCAGTTTGGGTCCATGTTCTGAACAGCACATGTATACATGTGCCTCCTTAATTTGAATGTATGTTAGCTATATGCATGCTCGTAAGGTGAGAGTGGGTGCCTTAACAAGTAAAATCTTGATTCTGCAAATCTGAAACAATTAAAAGTAAGATATTTATTGTATACTATTTGTGTGCGAATAGTAGAAAGCATCAGAGCTCTTTCACTAAATGTCATAATTAAGGTTTAAACTCACAAATATCACATTTCAGAATCTTGTGTTCTGTCATATGCTGCACTGCATTACTTCCAGATTTCTCTTTCCCACCACTGAAGCTTTCACAAATCAAATCTCCAATGTGAAGTCAAGTAGGGAAGGGAAGCTAACAGAAGCAATAACAGCATTTACTCATAGTAGAAAACATATTTCCAGTACTGCTGCAAATTGAGCAGTAGCATGTATTAGCAATGCGATGAAAGGTGATGAATATTTCATACGGCTGTAGACTGATTACCCAGACAAATATGACCATTTTTCAGAGATAACTTGTTTTGAAAACATTCTTATGCTGTTTGTATGTGACAGTTGTTAATTTCTTCATGAAACTAATCATTAAGAGGAGCTGCAGACTCCTGCAATCTGTCATTTGTTGCTGACAAATGATTTTCTATCAACATTTAACAAGAGAGGCTGTCTATTTTCAGTTCAGTGGTTCAAATAGCATGTGTCCTTGCCTGAGGAACTACTTGTAAAATATTTTCTTCATTTTTTTTTCCGTGATGATGCCTCCTCCTTTGCTACTCCGGATATAAATATCAACATATTGAATTGTGATGTTTTTCTGTATGAAATGCATGTTGTTTTCTGGATTGATCTTGTCTTCGAACTCAGAATAATTGAATCGTGCTCGTGTGAGCCTAGTAGTTATCAGGTTGGTTTTGAGGAGCATTATTGGGTTTTAATATCCACTTTTATTATTTCTCTAACAAACAACTACTCGATACTACAAAAACAACAGCAACAAAAAACAAAAACCCAGACTTCCAACTGATACATGCAGACTACATGGGTTAGAATTCTTTTTCTTCGACAACTCATTTAAGTCCTGTTGTAGAACAATGTTGAATATCTATGGTTTAATGGTACATTAATATGGCTGTAGTGGGAGTTTCGCTCTCAAACAAATTAAAAGCATGAAAAGGATCCATGCATTTGCAGTGATGATTGGAGTGAGAAGTATGCTTGGATATCCTGGTGACAAGCCCAACTGAAAAAAGTTAGTAAACTAGATGAGGTTGAGTTGCTGTGGAGGCAAACTCAGTTACTGGGAAATTTTAGAAAGCTGAGATGAGTTTTAAAATGCATATAACCATCTTGGAAAATTCAGCATTTATGTACCAGTGCCAGGAATATGTATGAAGAATGGAGACTGGTGGCCAGGACTCATGGTTCGCCAGGAAAGCAGAGGATTGGCAGGTCTCCACGCTGCACAGAAAAACAAGTTTTCTG
>PPHD01002096.1:25775-37933 GCA_002909625.1 Bambusicola thoracicus | reverse complement strand
CAGAGAAGTAGTATTTCCTAACGTCCAGCCTGAACCTCCCCTGGTGCAGCTGGAAGCCATTCCCTCTAGTCCTACCACTAGTCACACAAGAGAAGAGGCCGACCCCCAGCTCACTACAACTTCCCTTCAGGTAGTTACAGAGAGCAAATATTTAATTAATTAAAATTGTAATAAAATAACGAAAGCAAACCACGCTGTAAGTTAGCTACTTATAAGAAATGTTCTGAGTTTTGTGGAGGTTTTTCAAGTGAAGGAAAGAATTTAAATTAGATGACAACAGTGCTTAGAAACTAATTTCATTTTTGAATAAACAGTGTAACTGAGAACTTGAGAAATGTTAGTTTGCAAGCAAAGGTACCAGAAGTTAAGTTCTGCCTCTTGCGTGGATTGCCACAGTAGTTCAGATGCAGTTTGTCCTCTGACACAGAAGAATCTTAACTGTGTAAGGGCGAACTGAAAAACAGGTAGTAGCTGGCAAGTATATGATCAGAGAAACGGGCAGAGGTCTTATACTGATAACGTTCAAATTGTTGTTTTCTATCTGTGTTTTCTTCTAAATTCAGATCTTTTGCTTCTTCACTTAGGGGATAATGTGGACTCTTGCTCTGCTGTGGCCTCTCGGAAAACAAATGTCTTTTGACTGACAAAAAATTGAGAAACCACTTTATTCTGTCAGCAAGAAATAAGAGGATAGCACCTCTGTTCTGGATATAAAATGCATTCATTATAAGAGCATGAATACTTGAGTGCTAAGTGAACACCTATTAGTAATATGTAAAGACAAGCACAGCTCATGATGATCTCAGATGAACTCTGAAAGGCATCAGTAAAGCTAGGGACAGAATTCAAAGAAGACAGAAATAAAAAATACTGCCCATGAGATTTCTCCTTTTCAGAGAATGGTCTCTTGTACTAGATAATGCACACTATGTATCCCCAAGTATTGTAGATAGCTACCGTTTTTGAATTCAAGATTTGAGAGGGTAATGATGATACTACTTCTAAGCTGCAATTGTCTGTGTTATGCGTCACTATGGAACTTGTATTGAGCCTAATTGATAAATGTGCTGCCAGAAAAATCATATTCTGTATGAACAATCACTCAGAGCACTGCTGGAAAAATTCAGTCTGTCATAATGTATCACTGAATCAACTATTCTGATTGCATGAGGAATGCATTACCTGCATGGATTAGCCAATCACCCTTCAAGGGCCAGCCCCATGTTATTGTTGCCTTGTCATGATTTTTTTGTATAGTTTCTGTGGGTTGCTGCTGTCATCCTAGAAACTAGTTATGTCTAGGGGCAGCTGGAAATTGGAAGAAAGCAATTCATTTGATGAACACATCTTGATTTTCATCAGCAAGGCGGGCTATTTTCTATACAACAGAGCACACTCAGTCTTTTGAATAACTTAGTAGGAGGGAAGACAAAATGGGCCAGGGGAGAGTATCATCTTAGTTAATGATGCAATTAGAGAAAGCTAGAAAATTGCTTGGGGAAAACATGGAGGCAAAGTATTCAGATTGTGACACAAGAAACCACTGTACTCTAGAGAATCACCTGCACCAAGAAACTTTTCTCTGAAATATGGTTTATACATTCCCATACACTCCTAATTCCAAATGCCAAGTTAAGTCATACTACAAAGCTTGTTTTCCACTCACAGAATCACAGAGTTGCAGGGGTTGGAAGGGACCTCAAAAAATCATTAAGTCCAGCCTCCCTGCTAAAGCAGGTACCATACAGTAGGTTGCAGGTCTTGAATATCTCCATAGAAGGAGACTCCACGACCTCTCTGGGCATCCTGTTCCAGAGCTCCATCACCCTTACCATTAAAAAGTTCTTCCAAATGTTAGCGTGGAACTTCCTGTGTTCAAGTTTTAGGCCATTACTCCTTGTTCTGTTGCTATGCACCAGCAAGAAAAGCCTGGCCTCATCCATTTGCCTCCTACCTGTCTTTGGATATTTATATTATCAGATCCTCTCTCAGTCTTCTCTTCCCCAGGCTGACAGACCCAGGTTACTCAGCCTTTCCTCATATGGGAAATTCTCCAGGCACTTAATCATCTTCATGGTCCTCCACTGGATTCCTTCTAGGAGGTCCCTGTCTGTCTTGAACTGGGGGAACAAGAACTGGACACAGCAGTCTAAATGTGGCCTCACCTGGGCAAAGTAGATTCAGCCACTACATGTAACAGATGTTTTTAGTGGTATACTGACCCGCATTTCTTGTGCTATTCAGCAACACATCAGTTCTGTGTACTTTTTTTCAGAATCGCATATTATTCCTGCTGAATATTACATATTTTTTAAGTCCTGCTTTATGTAGCAGACTTAACGCTGCTCCCTCAATAACTCCTTATCAGTTCAGCATTTATTTACCACACTGCACTCAATGGCCTGCAAACATAGCTGGTTACACTGACTGCTAAGGCATGCAATCTGCTTTGTCTGCTCCAGCTGCCATTTCTGGTGAAGCTCCACAGAGGATGACAGAAATGAGTACACAAAGACAGATGTTCTCCTCATTAGCAGTTCACTTGCCCTGTAAACAGGGAAGGGTCTATTTCACAGTTATGTGCCAGCATACAATGCTGGGAGGAAGGTTAGCACATACTGTCATGAAACCTTAGAGTTACTGCAAATGGTTTTCTCTCTTAGCACTGCATAAGGTACCTCTGAGATGTGGAGGCACCTGATTCAAAAGTATGTCATTCTGTAGCCGCTCTGAAATCTTGTGCTGATACTCTCTCAAAGAAGCACTTCAGAGTGATGGAGAAGTACGTGTTACTCTCACTGTGCTCAAGGTGCATAAATAAATGTAAGTGAAACTACAGTTTACACAAACTCAGGCAAATTAACAAAACGTTTATAAAGAGTATTCAACACAGCATCACACAAAAGATACATCATTGTTTTTTGTTGCTGTTAAGGAACATGCTACAAAACTTTCAAACTAGAAAAACTAACATAAAAAGCTTTCTTCAGCAGTTCTGTTTCCTGTTTTGAAAAGCCATTCTGAAAGAACATAGTATACACAGGGTTTCAATGATCTTCCATGCAGATCAAGCATTGCTCTCTTATCCATTTCTTTCAGGGTTTGAACTTTGTTCAAAAAAGTCACTTAGGTCAAGGTGAACAGCTGTGAGAAGAGTTCACTCTAGAACTCTTGCCAGCAGATCCAACCAACAACATACTAGACAGCTACAAAATTCTGTTTATTGAAAAAGTAACTTAGTTTTGATCAATGGCAGCTGTATGAATTGGGCTCTACAAATCAACCTCAGGCAAATTGAGAAAGGTTTGGAATCAACTCTTAATTCCATCTTGGGCTCAAAGATAAACAAGGAGTAATACTTGACAAAATTACAAATAAATTGCATCACAGGAAAAAGGTGACTTTGAGAAGGGTCATTTGGTCCATCTCCTCTTTCAGTACAGAGTTGATGCTATAATGGCTTGAAATTATTTCAATTACAAGGTGTTTCTGAACTATTTATTAGCCCCTCACATTCCTTACATAGCTAACCTTTGATGTGTACATTGTTTCTTAGCCTAAGCTTACATTAAGCAGGTGCTTTTTTTTTTTTTAACCTTCTGTAGTTGATGTGAACTGGCAATGCTTTTATTTTGCCTGAATGTGGAATACACAGATGTTTCAGAACATCCTTTATTTGATGCATCTTGCAGTTAGAGAGAGAGGCCAGTTTGCATAAAGAGAACCTTAGCAAATCAGCAGTAGTAACAGAGCTGTAGTCAAATAAAGTGTGAAATGGACCCAGTGCTAATACATATAAAGAGGGTACTGAAAAACTTCTAGGCTTCCAGCTTCACCGACTCTAGAATGGAACGTGCTTCTTTATACTCTTCAGCTTCTTCCAATTCTTTTTCATTTTCCTGGAATTAAAAACAAAAATTTTAAGTACTTCAAAAATAACTGACATTAGAATGGATTTAGGGAGGAAATACTGAAACACATTGGATACTGACAACATAGTTTTACATGGTTCATAGAACAGGTAATTTCTTTTGTCCTATTTAAGGTGTGCTAAAATAGCAGTCATGTGTGAGAAGATCTGACCTATGTATACCTTCATTTTATTCTCTGAAAAAAAAAAAACCAACAATAAAAATATTGGAAACAGTAACAACAGAACTCAGAACAAAAAAAACATTTGAAAAAAAAAAACTCAAGGAAAGTTTGATAATTGAAAAAAACCTACACAGTTCATTTTAACAAAAGCTTTAAAGGTATGCTAATTAAACAACCTCTAAAAGACTTCCAAATTCTTAACAATAATAGTAAGTCTCCACATTTCTAATTTTAAGTTTGTGAAGCATGCAGTACAGATCAGTAGCATTGCTTCCGCATGCTGCTGAAGCCTAGATAAGCTAACAGTGAAGTTACAAGTTGAATAACAGAACGATGCTAAATCTTGCCACATCTTGGGCATGCTACTCAAGGACAACATGCTTTAAGCTTTCCATTCAGAAGGGATTTGCATTTTAGCCATCAAATATGAGGTTTAATTTACAGCATGTATTTTAGCCTCACAGAAGCTTTCACCTGTGTGGTAGAATTCTTGGTGAAAACTCAACTTTTAAAATAAGCAGAGCAATCTCCAAACGTAGTATATTTTCACTTAGTCCATTAGAACGTTATTTATTCCCAAAGGTATTCGCATATTAAAAACACCCACCATCACAACAAATAGCTTAACCAGTACTCAGCAACATCCCAGCTGTCTTTTTTCTTGTGTGTAGCATAGTAGAAGCAGTAGACGAAGTATACTAAATATTTCAGTTCAGTAGAGAACACACTAGAAAGACTACCTGAGTGAACTCTTTTTTCCTGTCGTGCAACAAGCACAGGAACTTGAGAGCTCATTCTAGCAGTTTAGTATTGAAGTGCATGTTGGGTATACATCCAATCATAGACTGTCTCTAGTATACTACTACACATAATTTTCACAGATGGAAGACGAAGTCTGCATAAGCAGTTATCTGAGCTGGACTACAGAGGTTCGTTACAGATGCCAGACTGCACAAAGTAATTTTCAATCCAGTTCTGTTCTGATGCAATTGCACTGCAGACAAGCATGTTTATCCATTTCCAACAAAGAACACCAGCATTTATTGGGAGGTGATTTTTGATGCTATACTTACTAGTAGTTGAGTGAGATCTGCATGTGCAATTTCTAATCTCCGCTGACAGTCTGGAATCATCATTCGAGACTCTTGTAAGATCTCAACCTGTGACAATTGGAAGCCAGTGAAATCAGAATGTACTTCATAGAGAATGTTATTTTTCAAGATAACTCTTTACTCTGAAAAATTAGTAGTCAAATCATCATCCAGCATCACCCAGGATATCCAGAAGAGTTGTACCTATTTTCTGAATAGAAGACACTCATTTAGAATAATTGCCTGAAACTCTGTTAATTTACAGGATAATTTCATTTACTTTATGCTTAATTAAATACGAAGTATTGAGCAGAAAACAATATTTCCAATATTTTTCCCTTAGAAAAAAGTACAACCTTGTAAGCTTTCCATACAACATTTGTTAAAAAAGGCTATTTAAAACAAACTTTATCCTGCTGTCTTGAAGCAGCTTCATCCAAAATGGGATCAGCTGGTTATATAAATATCTCCTGCATCTTTTGGGTAATAAAGAAAAACAGTGTTCAGATAATACCACATAGAGATAATTACTGCATGAAAAAAGTTATTGAGTTATTGATCACATTGTGTGCACACCGCAGGAGGCTCTGACTGAAAGACAAAGGTAAAGAAAAATGAAAAGCAAAGACCAGCAGGCTCATATTTTTGATGCTTATCATGCATAAAAAGTTATTACTTATCCTTGTGTTTCATTTTAGGAGAAAGATTATTCTCACCATGCACTTTGAACAAAATTACTAAACTGGCACCCCACTGAATCTGAACATCCGGCCTCCTCCTACAGAAAATAACTTCAGATTTATATAAGTGAACATTTATTTCATGGACCGTTTCTGGATCTGAAATCTAACCACTGAGAAGAAGGGATGTGCAGAGTTGTTCAGTAGAGTTGAATCTATTTAGAAATGAAAACCGGTTAGTTAGATATTTAAATATGAACCCTCTTTTTGTGTTCATGATAACCTGCAATATAAGGTGTTCACTTCAAATAGCTCATTATGTTCTGTCACTCTTCTGCTGTACTGAAGGGAACCAAAGGGAACACTCATCACATACTGGAAGAAAAGCTGTGGCTAAGAATGTTTTATGTGTACCAGAAGGCCTTTTGTTGTGAAACATAATCTTCACATACTTAAGTGTCATATGTTTAAGGTTTTTGTTCAATGATTTTTACCAGAAAGGGTTAAAAAAACATTGTTTCTAACTTCCTTTTAGAGAATTCAGGGTAAAATTCATAATGGTTGTAATGATCATCTAGTCCAACCACCATCAGCCCCTCACCACCACACCACTAAACTAAGTCACTCAGTGCGATACCTACCCTTTTCTTAAAGACCCCCAGGGACAGTGATTCCACCACCTCCCTAGGCAGCCTGTTTCAATACCTCACCACTCCTTCTGAGAAAAAAGAATTCCTAATGTCCAACCTGAACCTCCACTGGCACAACTTACCTCTTTTCCTATTGCTCGTTAATAGGAACAGAGGCTAACCTCCACCTTGCTACAATCTTCAGATTTGTTAAGGCAAGAGAGGTGACAGACATAACATTTAGCACCCACAAATTCTAATTCTCATTAATATTAGTTTTCTTTCAAGCACTCATAGAGTCACAATGGTTGGAAAAAGACATCTAGAATCATCTAGCCCAACCATGCACCTGCCATCAATACTGCCCACTAAACCATGTCCGTTCATACAACTACCCTTTCTTTAAACATCTCCAGAGATGAATACAGTTTTGAAGTGTATTATAAATAAGATTCATCACTCTGCACATTACACTTTGAGCAGTAAGCAAATAAAGGCTTGTAACTTCTGCAGAATTAGGTGTGTCAAACTACATGAGATGATGACTTTTGCTTTACGTACGACAACTTGGTTCTCTAAAGAATGCCTATGGGAGTTAGAATGTCCACAGATTATATCCTTGGGATGACACAGCTAACTACTTGTGTACTTTAAAGCTGCTGGCTAATGAGAAAAGTAGTGATTTATTTTATATATGCCACTCAATAAGCAAACTGAAGGAAAAACATATAAATCTAGGATCTGAGAGACGTAGTACTGGTTGCCGTAAGAAAAGAACAAAACTACTCCAATCACTCAGTTTAAAAGACATAACTGAGATCAAAAAGGTTACCTGAGTTTCATTTGCATTTGCCTGCAGTTATGCAATAATATGAAATGGAAAAAAGATAAATATTGGAATTACATTCGGTAGGTGCAAAGGGTTGGAGAATGGAAGAGAGATTCCCCATTCCTTGTGGAACCAAGATTAATTACTGAACTACCTGTGAAAACTTTGAAAACTTCTGCACAAGCCACTTTTTTTTCCCCTGTAATACTGCTTATCCTAGATAAATGTTTTACCATTGCAAGGCAGATAACAAAGCAGAGTGAAAAACTCAAATAATTAGATATGCCTAGATTAGAGAAACAGTGTTTGCTCTCCAACTGTTATGACAATTAAAGAACAGCTCTCTCTTCTCCCCCAGCACACTCTAAAAGCTTTCTGACTCAACTCCAGGGAATTTAAATTGTAAGCGGGTCAGAGACGAAGTTTCTACACAAAACTCATGTAACTGCAGATAGCCATCAACATCTTCAAGGTTTCTGTGAATTACAGTACTAAACAGAAGTATCAAAAAATTGTAGCAACTGAAGTGCATTTAAATAAATTATTAAGATAAAGCAATAAAGCACAAAAATGTACAAATAGAAGCAAATTGAATATGTTGTCAGTAAGTGCACACAAGACCAGAAGAGTTATTGTGACTACATTGAGAATGATGTCCCCATTCCCTTAAGAGTATTGAAAAAGCCAGTTTTCTCTCTTCAAAGAACCACAGTTCTAATCCATTATCTTCCAGGATTGAGCTTATTTTTGCTAAGGGAGCAGATGTTTGCCATCTTACAAAGGAAAGTGGTCTGCTCAGATGTGACGGAGCTCTCTAACTGTTGGACTGTATGTAGCCTATTTACTAAACATGATGTAGATTTTTTGTAAATTGGATCAAATGTCAAAGAACTGATGTGCGTAATGCACTATCAATAGCATTTAGTTTGTTTTCCATAAATTCCACATTGTAGTGACTGATAAAGCAGAACTAGAAACAGAAAAGCCAAAGAGATGCAAACAGGCAGGGCAGCCTATCATTTGGTTGAGTGGAAGGGCACCATAACAAAAATCAGAAAAATATTTTACACATTCAAAATAAGCACTCAGGCTAAACATGACTCCATAGAAAACAGCTGAGACTTTAAACATAAGCTGAGGCTTTAGACATAAGCAGCTTTTATTTTATGAGGTCCCATAATAAAAGCTCAGTGGCAATACTTCAACTTATCTAGGTAGATCAGAAGTATTTATGAGCATCAATACCAAGAATTCTGTAACAGGAAGCAGTTCTGCCCAGCCTAACTGACCTATATTGTATAACTGGGACAGGTTTTACAAGCTTGAAGGAGGTTCAAGCAGCTTTTGTTTTTCTTTTAAGCTGACCCACAACAAAATAAGCAATTTAGACATATGCAGATACACAAATAGTTTGAAAACATGAAAACTCCTGTGGGGCTGTCATTCCTTGATCTTAGAAGAAAGATAGTCTAATTAGCTATTAGGTCACAGGGTATGATGACAGTAACACTTGGTATAACAGGAGTGGTTTTCTAAATATAAAAGGCTAAGAAAATCAGGAATGTAAATGAGTCATATATATATATGAATTATATCAACACATGAATATGCATGTGTGCGTGCTCATGTTTTTAAATACTGCCTTATAATCATACAACCTTTGACTGTTGCACAAATGAAAACAGACAACATACAATGGTTTAGGTTGGAAGGGACTTCTGGAGGTCATCTAGTCTAAATCCCCATTCAAGTAGAGTGGCCCAAAGAAGATCACAGGCCCATCCGGACTTCTGAGTTTCTCCAAGGAGAAGACTCCACAATCTCTCCAGGCAATCTGTACCAGTGTTTTATCACCTGCACAATAAAGAACTGCTCCCTGATATTTACATAGAACACCTTACGTTTCAGCTTGTCCCCCCTGCCATTTGTCCTGGCACTGGGCACTACTGAAAATAGCTTTGTTCTGTCTTCTTTGTAACCTTCCCTAATGTATTTATGGACATTTGAGATCCTCCCAGACTTCCTCTTCTCTGTGCTGACTCTGTGAGAGTTCCAGCTCTCAGCCTCTTCTCACAGGAGAGGAGCTCCAGGCCCTCGACCATCTTGAAGTTCCTTTGTTGGAATCCCTCCAGCATGCCCATGACTCTCTTGTAATGGGGGCCCAGAACTAGACACATCACAGTGAGTGCAGCTGTGCCAGCGCACAGCGGAGGAGAGAGATCACTTCCCTTAACCTACTGGCAGTGTTTTGCCTAATGCAGCTGAATATACTATTAATATTCTTTGTAAGAAAGGTATTTTTTCTTAGCTGTTTCAGAGAATATGAAATGCTTTCCTCTCAACAAAGCAAGAAAAACATCGCTGTTTCCATTAATATGTGAAGAAAAATGGTATTAGCAAGACTGTATGTACTCTGTCACACAGATATTAAATTCTTTGTCAAGTCCATTAGATTTTTAATTCATCTGGAAATGACACTGCATGAGAAGTAACAGTTATCTTACAGACCCAGATTAATTACAAAAATGAAAATGTATTATCAGTAAAAATGCTTACAGATAACAAAAACTCCGAAGATCTACAGTCCCACTGAGAGGAAACAGAAGTCGATACTTCAGGCATTCTGCATCTTCTCATGCCTTGATATAAATGCATGAGGTAGAAAAGGATGTTATTTGTAATAGTGCGGGATAAAACAGCAACCACAGAAATAGTGAAAACAGTTGGTTTCTAACATAAGTCACTGATAAGTGACAGCAGTGTAAAGTTTTTATTACAGATAAAGAAGAATAACAATACCCTGTGTAAAGTTGTTATACATTAAAAACCATTATAACTGTGTGGAAACTTAGGTTTCACGACAAAATCACCCAATTAACCAACCAAGCACACACAGAAGCACAACTGCATTACTTCCTACAGTCAGAAGTCTCAATGATCTTTCACAGAATCTAAATTCAGGATATGAATTTAGAAGAATACTTTGGAAGTCATTTAACATTTTCCCCAAATTTTCATATAAAATACTTGAGTTCAATTTATAATGTCTGTTTTCAATTTAGCACCTTATTAAGATACATAAAACTTCATCCTTTTCCTGCATAACCTTTTTTCCCTCTAAAACGCTGTTCTTTTATTAAATTTTTTTCTGCCAATTTGACTCATAAATAGTTCTGTTTCTGAATTTTTCACCTACACCTAGACAAAGAAATAAGCAATAGAAGAGTGCTTTTTTGTTTGTTTCTTTTTCGTTTATTTGTTTTTAATGAACTATAATTAACAGGAAAGAAAGGACTTCCCTGCCCCATAATGCTAGAGATTCTTCCCTGGGATACACGACTTAGCTCTTGCTACTGCTCCACAGAACTGACACTTTCTTACAGCCTGTATACATGCTGAATTCTGCCTATAAACAGTATTACTCATTTTGAAGTAAAACTTTCCTTAGACACTTCTGTGCTGTTAACCCTAATTTTACCGCAGAGTTCTAACAAGAAAGCTACATGAGAATAGTTCTACATTAAAAGGTAAGAAAATATTTCATGCATTTCAAACATTCCTTCACCAAATATGGGTTTATCTTTCTATGCATATGTGTTTCTGCTGATAAATCAGCTAAAATAATAGTTTAAGTTAAGTTACTCCTGTAGTCTCAAATGATTGAATTCATTCCCATCTTCTCCCTTTAAGCGGCAAGAAAATCTTTAGGAATAGTCAGCATGAATTCACCAAGGGGAAATCATGCTTAACCAACTTGCTCAGCTTCTTTGATAAAATCACCAGCCTGATGGACTGGGAGTTGTATTTTCTACTTGGACTTCAGCAGGGCCTTTGACACTGCCCCCCACAACATCCTGACAGAGAAGCTGTTGAAATATGGGCTGGATGTGCAGCTGGAGAGGTGGATCAAAAACTGGCTGAACAGCTGGACTTAAGAGGGTAGCAATCAGTGGTGTAAATTCTAGCTGGAGGCCTCTAGTAACGAGCATAGTACCTCAGGGGTCAATACTGGGTCCCGTCCTGTTTAAGACCTTTGTTAATGATCTGGACAGTGGGACAGAGCATGCCCTCAGTAAGTTGTAGACAATACAAGAAGATGGACAGATACACGAGAAAGCTGTGTTACCATTCATAGGGAGCTTAACAGGCTCAAGAAATGGGCTGGCAGAAACAAAGTTCTACAAGGAGAAGTGCAGAGTCACGCAGCTAGGGAGGAACAACCCCTGGCACCAGGGCTTGTTGGGAGCCACCCAGACAGAATGCCACTGCAGAAAAAGGCCTGGGGGTCCAAAGAGCTAGCAGTGCATCTTTGCCACTAAGAGGGTTACTGGTCTCCTGGGCTGCATTAGCCAAACTGCTGCCAGCAGGTTGAGGGACATGATCCTCAGTGCTCTGCTCAGCACTGGTGAGACCACACCTGAAGTGTTGCATCCAATTCTGTGCTCCTCAGTACAAGAGAGATGTGAAATTATCAGAGAGCCCAACAAAGGGTCACAAAAATGATGAAGGAACTGAAACATGTCCTACAAGGAGAGGCTGAGTGAGCGTGCTGGGACTGTTCAGCATAGAGAAGAGAGGGTACAAAGATGACACATCCAGACTCTTTTCTGTGGTGCCCAGTGCCAGCATAAGAGGCAATGGGCACAAACTGAAACATACGAGGTAAACATTTGGTAAGCACTTCCTTATTGTGCCAGTGGTGGAGTAGTGGGTTTAGACCGTATCATCTCCAGAAGTCCTTTCCACCCTTAACCATTCTGTGATGCTGTGATCCCCCAAATACTACTTTTCCTTACTGAAACAAATACTATAAAAATATTTTAAAATAAATTCA
>PPHD01002096.1:20000-25599 GCA_002909625.1 Bambusicola thoracicus | reverse complement strand
ATTTTTTTTTTTTTTTTCTGAAGAAAATCCATCCAAAATATATATTTTTTGAGCAAACTCTCCCGGTATTATACAATTTTGATTAGTGAATAAGATTTGACTCTATTACAAGTGTTGTGTTGTCATTCTTTCTAGGCTTCCAGGTTCTTCATAACATAAAATATTAACGTATTTCAGTCTGCAGTAGTGCACTAAAAGAACAGATATCATTGGAGGAATTGCATTAAAGTGAATCAGGTAACTGTGAATGAATTGAGACTGTTTACTTTGAAGTTTTTGGTCACCACTCTGAGAATACCTTCAAGTAGTATGTAACATTTCATCTCACATCAAAGGTTCACAGACTTTGCTGGTTTGCCTTTGATGATTTCTTGCTTGTCACTGAGGAAAAACCATGGTACAGTCAAATAATCTGATGGATGTGGGACACTAACAACAAGAATGGCATTCATTACTCCTTGTTAGTACCAGCAGATCTTCAGGAAGACTACTGTCTTCCTTGGGATTCTCAGTCAATACTGAGGCAGAGACAGCTTAGATTTATAAATACAACATCCTCCAGAAATTCCATGCTTGTGTTTCTCTTCTATATCATAGTGAAAACAAGACAAGACATACACATGTGAAATGAAATCTGATTTTATCTCACCTTGTTCTAAAAGGACTTTCTCTTATCTTTTCTTTTTGTTGTTGTTAATTTTTATATTTAATATTATATTCTTCAAAGACAACTGGGAAAACAGGAGGTTTGGTAACATGAGGCCAGACTCATGTCTGGTGAAACTTGCTTACAGGTAAAAATAATTTTAATGTAGTTTCAGTTAAGAATTAAGAAAAACTATCTAGGAAATGCTTGAAAAAAAAATCATAGTTAAAATATAAATTCATATAAAACTATTAAAGCCAGAAGTTATATAAGAATAATAAAATAAAATATTTGGTTGAAAGAATGTAAAGGTCAGTATAAATGCAGACATGCCAAACTGCTGTAAAGAACGTAAGTGAATCCCCCAGACCTGAGTTTTCTCCTCACTGACAGGGAAACTTAGCACTCCTTCATCTTCTGAAGGGGTAGGTACCAACTGTCTGAAATCACTGTCCTTTCCAAGAAACCTTCTAAAAAAAAAAAAAATCAGTTCATAATGTAAAAATGACTCTACATCATGTTCTTGAGCCCATCCAACTAAAGTATGGACCTTGCTTATTAGTGTCTTCATTATAAACTGTAGCAACAGCTAGGAGCAGGTGCACATCTATTGCTCTCTCTTAGAGATCTGTGTTTTTAAACAGTGATATTAGTGTAAACAAGAATTGAAAGGTTTCTTCTTTGTGTTAACAAGCATCCTCACTTTACAGTAACATTTGCACTTACTACTAAGCACTTACGTTAGCTAAGTGCATCCAGAACATTTATTTTCAGATTGTCAGTAGATCTGAGAAAGAGTCTGTGACAGCCTGATATACACTGTTAGTGATGGCCTTTCTGATAGCAAGTGCTAAACAACTCATAGTCAGACTCCTTATAATTAAACAGTTTTGAAAGGCGGGAAGATTCTATAAATGTATAGTGTGACTTCTGTAATTGACAGGTTTTAGTTTGGAGCAGTCTGGGAAGAAAAAAAGTACAGGAGTTTCTTTTGTTTAAGACTCATTAAGTCAAAGCAAAGCATTTTACATTTTTTAGTATGGTTTACCTGCTTCTTTATTCCATAGTCATCACATGCTTCAGCTTTCATTTTTTCAATCTTCTCTTCTTGTTGTTTTGCTTCTTTTTCATACATAACTTTTTCTTTTGCCAATCTGCAATTACACCAAGTGACTGTGTCAGTCTGAGTCTATCACAGCAAAAAGTTACATAATTGATGACAATATCCCTGTTCCCCCCAAAAGCTGCAGTGCGCAACATAATACATGACCTTATATGACAAAAAAGGCTCTTAGTCACTGCACAGAAGTGTATCTAGGAAATGCTGAATTTAACTATAATATGTAATCATTCTTATAAAAATTATTTAAATTAAAATATTTTTAAATATTCTGTGTGGGCTTATCTATGTATGTAGATAACTCCAAAAGTAAGCCTCCTATTCGTTTCCACAGAAACATGAAGAGCTACCAAGAACACAGTAACACTATCTGATAGGGCAATCTCAGCTAAAAAACACTATTTTCAATAGTCACTACCATTTGCTATGCATTTTCATCAGTGATGAGCAGCGGCCTGCACACCGCACCCACAGAAACGTGCAACAGCAGCGGTACCCTATTGGGCTCATACTTGGGAGCAGGATGCTTTTTGCATGAGCTTAGACTCAAGAGTAATGCATATTTTCTGCCCTTCCTATATTGCCAACAGATATGAATGCAACATACAGCTAAAAATATGTACAGCAAATTTCCTTCACTACTGAGGAGGAAAAAACCAACAATTTTGCTTTGTCAGTAAAGTTTGCAAAGCAAACCATGAATACCTCTTACGTTGGCCAGTGTAAAAACACATGCAAATCTTACATGTGGATAAGCCACCAATGAAACTAGTGTCTTCAAAAATTAACTTTGAGAATAACAGTTCAAGACTATTAGACTAACGTGAAATTCAGTTTTGGATTTAAAGTGAGCATTTTCCACGGGCTCAAGTAGCTACAGCAAATGATGAACATAAAGAAAATACTGAAGGTCGAAAGGGAAGATTGAGGTCTAAACTGACGCCCTGCAGTAATAGTAACATAGTAATTCCATTATCAAGCTTAATTATTTGTTGTTATTGCAATTTTGCTCTTTCATCTCCCATTTTGTTACATATGTTCATTAGGTATATATTGAATTATATAATACTAGAATTCACACCAAAACATCCTCCAGGATTGGGAGAAAAACAAAGTAATGACCAGCTAATTCAGAACCAAAATGAACACCGGGATGCTAGTACAAACCTGAAAGCGTGGCAATGAAAATCTTTTGCCTAACATGAGCAATCATCAGATCAGCCCCTAGTAGATAAGACTGTTTAAGAAGAACTTAATAGCCAAAAGAACGTAATCAGACCCAGGAAGCAAAGAATGTATTATACAAATGAAAAGAGAATAAATAAAGGTCTTGTAGAGAGCTTCATGGTCACGTTAGCGCATCAGAGCAAATTAATTCCTGATTTGTCACAGTTAAGTGCTCCACTAGAAGTGCCACTGAGGACAGGCAGTTCAGAATGGTACTGGCGGGATAAGAACCCTTTGTGAACTGAAACCACCACAGTCCTGATATTATAATACAGCAGTAACTCTCCCTGATTTTTTCATAATCAAAAATTGTTTTGCCAAAATAGCTTTATGCTGTTATTCCAAAAGTTGATTTAAGTTGGGCTGCGGCAACATGTCTCTGACCTAAATTAAACACCTGTGGAGGGTCTTCAAGCCTCATAATGAACCTTTAGCAACGTGTAGTGTGTGTAATGTAGGCAATGTCTATGCCAGCTTCAAGAAGTCAGCCAAGTACTAGCTTTGAAAAGTAGTACTGGGGAAAGATAGCACCCTAATTACTAATAATAAAGACACTAAATCAGTGACTGTAATTCCAGCTACTGGAACTAGCTCCAATATTAGCATCAGTAAATATTGATTTAATGGAGGATGAGTTAATTGCTTGATCAAGGTTGCTTCATTTAATTCAAGGCAGTATTGCTTGCTTTGCTATTTTTAGATTCCAGAAAAATGTTAGTTTCAATCAACATCTGAGGTTTTTTTGAATGACATCAGCAAATTCCCTCAAGTAGAAGGGGGTAAAGAGACAATTAAATGCAGGCTTTATGTTGATCCCATTAGTAAGATGTATGTACAACTGAAACTAAAGACAACTTGCATCACTAAACACAGTGTTTTAATTTTTTTTTACCTAAAATAAAAGGCACAGTATTAGTTAAGTTTCCACACACACGTCTCCCTCTCTATATATTAACTTCTCAGTTTGAAATCCACTCAAGTTTGCTGACTCTTACCAAGAGGGAAAGGACTGAATATTCTGTCTCAGTTTAGAACTAAATCTAACTTAATTTTTTTGCCAACCCTTCTTAGGTCTGGATTACTTACAAATTAGATCCGTATTTATGTATCTACTTCCATTTCTGCAGTAACCGTACACTTCAGAAGCAGAACTTGAAACATTCTGCTTCCAAAACATTAAATCTGAAATATTATACTGTTTTCTGCATCAGACTTTCTATATTCTCCACTGCAATTTATTCAATAATCAGAATTGTCCAATATAACTTTTCATGCATGCAATTGAGGGGCTAATGTTAATACTATTTTATAACTTCTTATTCTAAAACACTTCCCAGCATAGACCCTTTGTCTAAATGTCATGAAATTTCTACTGAATATGTAACTACAGAAGATGATAAATAAAATCAATAGCTTGCTTTCAAAAGGTAGATGAAATTTTACAGTGGAGTTAATACTATCCCTTAAAAGCTTGTTCCTTGAAAATTTCAGCAAAATTCTGCACAGAAATACCAACATGATATTTTTTGTTGCTGTTGTTTTCCTGTTGTTTTGTTTTCCCCCTATAGTATTAAAATGGATACTAATCCAGAATATTTGTATCTGGAATGACTGTACAGGAGAACTGAGTGAGAGCATCTCAGCAGGTATTGGAAAAACCCAGACCATAACTTACTGGATTTCAAGTACACAGATAATTTACAGATTAAAGGCCCTGCAACCATGAAACACACTACAGATGTAACTTCAGCAGATGTTATGCAGTGTCCTAAGAAATATAAGTCGCAGTGTGCTACCAAAAAATGTTTTTTAACTGCCTAACTCCAAAAACAAAAGAGGGGAGCAATGGAGATTACTTCTTATCGTACTTACGCTTATCATACATAATAAGCTTTTATTCATGGAATGCAATTCCTTGAAGTATCATTATGTTTTCAAACAATTCTGTCAACTAGTATTCATGTGAAAACCCACAGTAAACCTCATTTCAGTTACACAATGCCTCACATAGCACACTCACTCTGTAAATATACCAGACATTTATCACCAACAGGATCTATACGTTGTAATGCACGCTGTTCAATATATCGGCTCTAACCAGTTTGCTCAAATCTGACTGCAAAAGTTAGGAATCTAAACCTAGATTCTAGGATGTGTTCTTTTCCTTTTCTTTTTTAAAGTAAAAAAACTAATAATCCTATCTTTCAGTAATATTGTATAAACAGAACTTGGATAGGCACCAGTATGACAGAACGGTACACAACATCCTTAAAAATATTTATGCTGTTCACAAATTCTCATCCTTCACACACTCCAAATAAAACATTTTTGTGTATGTTACAGTACACATCCTCTCAGTGGCTTTAATATGCTGTTGTATTTTCCTAAAGTGTGATGATGGCAGTTGGTATGCATTCAGTAAGAGGGAATGAAATCATTAGATACGTTGTGTAGCAGAACGTTAAGTAAAACAAGAGTAACTTAAAACGTACAGGGGAAGTAAGAATATCAATGACTAAGAAATTTCACCTGTCAGTGTTTTGTTTACACTTATCTATGTTACAATTAAATAATGAAATTACATCCACAAGATTAGTGGTTATTAT
>PPHD01002096.1:0-17500 GCA_002909625.1 Bambusicola thoracicus | reverse complement strand
ATCTCAAAAGATAGTGCGCATCATTTTGCCCACTGAAGGCTTCATACTAAAATTTTTCTTTGATGGGAAATATACATCTTGCCACTTCACAGATTGCCATTTTGAGTCTGGCTCTCAGTGGTGGTCTCATCTCTGGTGATGATGCAATCCAAGAAACTCACTTTCATCCTTGTATAGGTTCAGTAGGTCCTGACAAACTTGCATACGCATTCATTTTCCTATGTGAGCATTCATGGGATCCACCTGGTGCAAATGTTTCAATATTCCAATGTTGCCCCCACCATTTCCAACAAATTGAAGCCGATACTCAGCTCTGTACACAGTTCCCTGGTTGTAATCCACCAATTTGCTTAAATAAGCTGATAGAGATGCCCTTCATTTCATGGTGTGAGAGCTGTTCATGGCCATATGGAATGTGGCTTGTCCTTCATGTTGCTGTTGCCACTGCTGAAACGCCCACCCACTGCCTCACTGTCTCCATAAACATTCAGCAAGGGTAGATACATTTCAGGTGCCATTTTTCCCACATGGAGGAATTCAATTCCACACCTTTGCTTCATTCACACTTCCACATCAGATGCCACTTTGTCACATGGCAACAAAATATCACAGAATGTTGGTGGAAAAGTTCAGCCTCTGTTGCCATACCACCTCTGACATCATGGGCCAACATCATAAAATAGAAGGCATTGCTTTCAGAGCAGCCTTTGTATTAATCCAAAGTCTTGGAGTTAGTCTGGGATAGTTAAAGTTTAAATATGGTTTAAATAAGTCAATACTTTAGATGGGTGTAATTCTTTAGAAATTATATTTGCCACAAAAACATACCTCCATACTTTTCAAAGATTTCAACCAGTATGTTTCCTTCAGCATTTTCCTCTTTCTTGAAATACGTTAACAGCTACCAGAATTCATGGACATCCATAGGAATGTCCTAAGCATCCATGTGACATTACAGCCTTCTGCATTTTATTGTGCCAAAAGTTCTGAAAATTTTATCTGGAAGTCTTAAAGATATTTTTCATGTTTACTCTTAAACCTAATATCCACAAATTCCTACATGGTCTAAGAAGAGTCTTCCTCTAAGCTATGTTTGCAAACTACTGCCCATAGTCTTGTAAAATAAAACATGCCTTCAAGGCTAATCTGTTCTGAAAGCAATGAGTCCTATTTTATGCCCTGTAAAAGGTTTTGAAAAGTCTTTGAGAAGTGGCTAGAGAAGTCCTCTCATTTCAGTTTTAGTCAGTAAGTCTATGCACTATATAAGCATTCAAAGTCCAACATGGATTTCTCCTTTTTATTCTCTACCTGCATTCGGTAGGCATAAAGAGAGCAAGCCAAACACTTCTGTAATTTAATGTATTTTCTTTGGGAATTCTGCAGTAAGGAGCACAGGAAGCATAGGACCATTCCAACACAAGGTTCTTATCCCAACTTCCCTCAAAACTCCAAAACCTCATTGACTCTGCCTATATAAAAAAAGTTCTCTTAATTTGGCCCCTCTTTAGGGAGCAGAAAAAAGATGAATAAAATTCGGTTTCTAACTCCTTTGACTTCAGATATTCACAGTCTTCTTCCCCTGCTCCAAGAACTACAACCCTACAGCCTTCGAAATATCACAACAAGCATCACAGCTTCTTAAAGCTAACCTAGAAATACACATATTTACTGCAGCTAATACTGTGAAAATTACTGAAGGGAGGATATAAGAAAGGCTATAAGAAAAAAGGGGGCAGATTCTTTAACAATCTGTTGTGGTAGGACAAGGGAAATGTTTTCAAACTAAAAAATGGAAGATTTAGATTGGATATATGGAGAAAAGTTTTTATGATAGGGGTAGCAAGGCACTGGAACAGAGAACTGGTAGATACCCCATTCCTGGAGACATTCAAGGTCAGGCTGGACCAGGCTCTCAGCAACCTCATATAGCTGTAGCTGTCCCTGTTCACAGCAGGGGAGATGGAAGGGACAACCTTTGAATGCTCCTTCTAACTCAAATGATTCTATGTCCCTATGATAAGCAGAAGAGATTAGACTACCTTTGTGTCAGAGCGTGAGACCATGATGAGATTATTACTCTGTCAATGATGTACCGACTTTAAAACACAACTTTTCCCCTCACAGGGATCGAGTCATGTTAGAAAATTATTACTTAGGTTACGTAAGTGATTTCTATTTCTACTCTACCATCATCCACTAGAAATAATAAAAAGTAATTTTGCTTTTATGATTTTTTGGATCTCTTTCCCCTCTGATTTGATTTTCAGCCTTGGAAATATCTGCCTTTTGGCCATAAAGCTTTTTCTTCGCAATTCAATCTTTATCCTAAAGTTTCGAAATAAGGGCTGAAATTTTAAGATATTTTAATGATTTTAAGAAGTTAACAAAACCACTGTAAGTAGTAAGTTATTTAAAAAGTTATACAAAAGAGACTGTCACCAGCTAAGTGAATTGGACTGTATATATTACACTTGGATCAGATGTTATTTAAAAAAAAAAGTACGTGAGAAGGAATTTAATTTTACACATTTTTACATTTTACATGTTCTATCCTGCTTCCTGGCAAGCTTTACAGTTCAGTGGAACATCAGAAAGTATGTGAGAGCTTTTGGTTAGAGATAGCTGGCATATAATCTAGGTATGAACTAATGACTGAAATTTTCCTTTCGTTTTTCCCCTTTTAAAATAAGTCTACTAACCCAAAATTCTCAAATCTTTCATCTCCTTTCACACTTTGAAATAAATAAGAAATGTAAAATGTGGCAAATGGCACCCTACTAATAATAGGTGATTTTCACACTTCAAGCCTCCGTTTATAACAGGTCTTTTCAACCTACGGACTGCCACATAAATTTTCACTGCAGACTCTCACATATTCAGTTCAAATCTACTCATAATAATCATGTTTCCCTTAGTTATCTTCTGGACTCTGAAGCAGAAGTCTATGGCCCTAGCATAAATAGCAAAGTAATAAACCAAACAAAGTAAGAACATTTCACTAGCTTCTCACAGTCCTTCAAAATAAAAATAAAAATAAAAAAATAAAAAAAAAAGAAAGAAAAAATAAGATCCAACTGGCCTGAACCTTGTCACCAATGGCAGCCAGTAGTTAGCTACTAGGGAGAGAGAATAACATCCAAAGTGACACCTCCTGAGGTATACCTGCCTCCAAAAATCAAGTTTAAGACTTCATGACACTGAAGAACAAAACTAAACCATCAGTATTTAACAGATATTAGTTCAGTTCCTGGTTATGGCTGCTGCCTCTTAAAATTCTCAACACATTCGACTTCCACATCACTTTCCACAACTGTCATGTTCTGTACTTAAAAAACAAACAAACAAACAACCCCAAGTTGATGAGAGAACCTTAGAACCTTGAGACAAATGAAGAAAAAGTAATTCCTTAACTACCTACTCCATACCACTATGATTTACTTCCTCAGCTTTTTCCCTTTTACTCCCCACTGCCAAACCTGAAGAGCAAAGTAATCACGTGATAGTTCAATACAGTAAAAAAGCTGGCCACTGCTCAACAGAGATCTGTTCTCTGCCCCCAGCATACATCCCTGCCAACATTCATGCTCAAACAATTATCTCCATGAGCCAAATTCAGCTCAACAAACCAGGAAATTAACAGAGTAAGGAGAAAAAAAGCTGTCAGTTTTTCTCCTGCATTAAGAAAATTGAGCAAGCTCAGCAAAAGATTTGAGACTAATGTCAGAGACCAGAGAAGTGGAGAAGGCAGGGCCCAGAAAGAGAACTTCAAATTTAGGGTGACACCAATTTCCCAAGAGACTACAGTCCTCATCTATCCAGGGTGCAGATTTGCAGCAGACTGTTCTAACTCCTGGATTCTACTGAAAAAGCCTCAGAGGAAAAATGAGATCCCTCTCCTTTCTCATTTCCCAAAGGTACGTAAGTTCCTTCCCTGTTCCTTATATGTCATCTCCAGCATTCTCATCTGGAGGAGCGTCGCTAGCAACAGCAATCAAAGCTAGCCCTCTGACCAGAGAGTCAGAGAAGGAACACGGGAGTTCTTAAGTTAGACAAATGAAAATCAAATATGCACAGTGGACAGCACAGCAGGAGGCTTTCTTTAATCTTTTATCTCCTGTTAGACACAAGTTTTTTTACATAATGAAATTAAGAACATCTGTACTACGTAGACGAAAACTTACCACTTTCCTGAGCCACATTAATGGCAGGAACTAATAATGGAATTCCAAGTAAAAGTGGTAAAGTAAAAACAGTGCAAACACACACTACTACTCTGGGTATGTTTCCCCCATCTCCACCGATACCCAACAAAATAGGTTACGCACAAGCTAGAATGCTACCAGTGAGCTTAAGCCAACAGACGAAAACTGCTCTCAGTCTTCTTTTTAGAGAATCCAACATAGGAATCACTTCCCTGGCTGAACTGAGTGAGCTCAGTGAAACTCTGAAGATCAGAGAAAGTCAGCATTTCTCAATTTTGCTATTAAATAGCTTCACTAATGAAAGAACATGTATTTATACACCTGAGGGTGCTGAGGGAGCAGGAACAGGTGACTGCCAACCCACCACCTAACCAGACTTCACCAGAAGTTAGACACTATCTCTCACAGCATCTTCCTGGAGACGCTGGCAGCCTGTGGCTTGAATTGGTACACTCTTTGCTGGGTAAAGAACTGGCTGAAGGGCCAGGCCCAGAGAGTGGTGGTGGTGAATGGAGTTATACCCGGCTGGCAACTGGTCATGACTGGTGTCTCCCACAGTTTGGTACAAGGGCCTCTCCCATTCAATATCTTTACCAATGATCTGGACAAGGCGATTGAGTGCACCCTCAGTAAGCCTGCAGATGACACCAAGCTGGGAGGAAGCATCAACCTGTCTGGGCGTGGGAAGGCCCTGAAAAGGGATCTGGACAGGCTGGATCACTGGACTGAGACCAGTGGGATGAAGATCAACAGGACCAATCGCTGGGTCCCGCACTTTGGCCATAACAACCCCAGCCAATGCTACAGGCTTGAAGTAGAGTGGATGAAAGACGGTATAGAGGAAACAGATCTGTGGGCACTGTTCAATGCTTGGCTGAACGTGAGCCAGCAGTATGCCCAGGCAGCCAAGAAGTCCAATGGCATCCTGGCTTATATCAGAAGTAGTGCTGCTAACAGGAGTGGGGAAGCAATCATTCCTCTGTACTGGTGACCAGTGGTGAGGTCACACCTCGAGTACTGTGTTCAGTTCTAGGCCCCTCACTACAAGACATAGAGGCCCTGGAGCTTATCCAGGGAAGGGCGACAAAGCTGGTGAGGGTTCTGGAGCACAAGTCTTATGAGGAGCAGCTGAGGGAACACAGATTATTAAGTCTGGAGAAAAGAAGGCTCCCGGGAGACCATATAGCTCTCTACAACTACCTGAAGGGAGGCTGTGGTGAACCTCTTCTCTTGTGTATTAGTGATAGGACTAGAGGTAGTGGCCTCAAGTTGCACTAAGGGCGATTCAGGTTGGAAGACAGGAGAAACTACTTCTCTGAAAGAGTGGTCAGGTGCTGGAAGAAGCTGTCCAGGGAGTGGTGGAGTCACCAAGCCTGGAAGAGTTCAAAACACTCAGATGTAGTACAGAGAGACATGATTTAATGTGAAATACTGGTAATAGGCAGATGACTGGACTGGATCATCTTGGAGATCTTTTTCAATCTTGGCACTTCGATGATACTATGACCTCTTCAAAACTAATGTTAACATTAACCATAGCATATTAGCATATATACTAAGAACACAAAACTCAAAGATGACAAAATGTATTGAGTAGACAATGAAATATTTACACTTTGTTCCAATCTAAAAATCAATACTAGTATAACTGCACAAAGTACAGTTTTTTGTTGTTGCTAGTTATAGTATAACTAACCATGTATTAACATTATGCACATTTACAGCCCGAGTAATTCAACGTTCGCAGTATCACTGGTGCTGTAGAGAGTGAAGTATCTGGTCCCAAATTTGCTTATTACTTATGCACATTCTTGGTTTCAAGGAGATTACATAAGCTCAATTGCATTACACTTTTAGCCTAGGGGGAAAAGTCAAGAAAGACAGGGGAAAAGAAACACAGTACTTAACACAGGTATCAACAGCTGCCATATGTTCCAGCTTAGGTCAGATCTCTAGTTTACACGTTAATTTTCTTGATAGCATGAAAATCATCAAGAAAGATGATTTTTATTGAGTCAAATTGTGATACAACCACATACAAGCATATATAGATCATTCTAACTCTTCCTACATCTACACCTTATAGACCTGAGCCACCATGACATTTCCAGGTTAACTTTGCAGGCATTTGTCAGAAATTGTTACTGAGAAGACAATGAAAATCATTTACAGGGTGTTGAAGAAGTCAGAAAGTTGTTTCAGGTTAAAAATAACTTCCTCCTAACACTTGATAGCATCTTTTCATTTGATTAAAAGCCACAGTATTCAATTTCTACTTTGGATGTCCCTCCATCTCCAGGGTTTGGGATTTTTTCCCAGACTGTCACCAGCTATCTTTCTGATCTTGCAGTCCAAGATCCTGAAAATATTTTATTTTTCAAATCTTTCCATAGCAACAGCTGATGCTGCTGTTTTCCTCCACTAAGAAAGTCTGCTTTAGTAAGGCATTAATGAACACCAGCAGTCAGTGGTAACATGCAGTAGGGCAGACACAGCAAAGAATGGGAGAATCCTTTAAAGGCAGTCAGGATGAAAGCTGTTAACTTGTGAACTACTCAAAAAGCAGATGATACTGGCTGGGGCAAAGAATTTGCTTTAGTACTACTAGAAGCAACTTGGTTGGAAGCAAAGAAGGGAAGGGAAACTGCACCTGCAAAAGAACTGAAAGAGAATCTCTGGTAGGCTGAAGAGTGTACTTAGAAATAGAAACTTAATCAACTCACTCTGAAGAGATTCTGGAGCAGTAAAAATTCTCAGAGTGGCAAAGAACAGAATGCAACAGAATTTGAGGATTTTAAGTATAAAGGAATCCCAGAACTTCACTTCTAGACACGGAAGAATAAGAAATGGTGCCTCTACTGGGGCAGCAGCCATCACACCACCATAACTCTACTACTCCCTGTTAGAAACAGATCTGAAGAGCAAGATGGAAGCGTTACAATGCTGATCAAAGTTGAACTAAAGTCTTACTATGTCTGTAGTTGGTTCATAGCGGATTAGGAAAAACACTGATACAGTTTAAGGAAAATAGTATGAGTCTCCTGATCCTGAATGGGCACTGCACTTACACAATGTATACAATTTAACAATACATAAAGTCAAGCTAATACATATTAGGATTGTCAGTGCAGCTGTAACATCTCCTATATGCTAAGCATTGCCATAGAATTGTGTTTGTTTTTATTTTCCTCCCTGTAGATTCTGATTCAGCACACAAAATTAGTATTTCTGACCTTTAAAGGCCATCTAGTCCAACTCCCCTGCAACGAACAGACACCTACAGGTAGATCAGGTTGCTTAGAAGCTGGTCCAGACAGCCTTTCAATGTCCCCCAGGGACAGGGGATCCACCAGTTCCTTGAGTAACCTGTTCCAGTGCTTCACCACTCTTACCGTAAAAAAACCCTTTCCTTATATCTAATCTAAATATCCCTTCTTTTAATTTGAAACCATGTACCCTTGTGTTATCATAACAGATCATGCTAAAGAGCCTGTCTTTTTTAAGATATATAGCCCCTCTTTAGATATTGAGAGGCTGCTTTCAGATGTCCTCAGAACCTTCTCTACTCCAGGCTGACCAGGGCCAGTTCTCTCAGCCTGTCCTCGCAGGAGAGGTGTTCCATTGCTTGGATCATTTTTGTAACCCTTCTCTGGATGCACTCCAGCAGGTTTACATCTCTCCTGTACTGATGAATCCACATCTGGGTGCAGTACTCCAGGTAAGGTCTTACCAGCACAGAGCGCTGCTGCTCTCACCCTGCTGGGCACACTTATTTTGATGCAGACTAGGATATCACTGGCTTTCTGGGTTATGGGGGCACATTGCTGGCTCAAGTCCAGCTTCCTATCTGCCAGCACCCCCAGGTCCTTTTCAGCTTGTACTAATGGGAGGGGGGGGGCTTGCCTTGACCTAGGTGCAAGACCTTGTTGAACCTCATTAGATTCTCCTGGGCCCACTGCTCAGGCCTATCTAGGTCTCTGGATGGCATCCTATCCTTGGGGCATGCTGATCACACCACACAGCTTGGTGTCATCTGCAAACTTGCTGACAGCACACTTGATCACACTGTTGATGATGAAAGTATTAAAGAGTTTTTGTTGTTTTCCTTTTTTTTTTTTTTTTCTCCCCCGAATAAGAAATGGAGGAAGAAATGCAAAGAACTCAATCTTTTAAAGGTTCAAGCATTACTAATCTAAATTTCCCCCTAATGCAATCAGAGTTTACATCTACTCAAAAAGGTAAACCAAATGAAATAAATATCATTTTTAAAAAGAATCTATGCAATTTTCACAAGAGAAGGGAAAAAAACAAACAAACCAAAAGCGATGTTCTTCTCACAACTATTTAAAGAAAGGAAAATGCAATTAAAAAGAAGATTTATGTGTATATTGTTCGCTAGTCCTAAAGTTTGAAAGAAAGCATACATTTAAAAACATAAGAAAAAAGAAATCCTTCAAAAAAGTAGCAATGCTTCAGGAGAATAGAATTAGATTGCAATTACCCTTAAATTCATTATTTGAATTGTCAACTATATGTTAACAGGTGGTAACTCAGTATTGTATAAATGCAGTTGCAGTGTCTTAATCGAATTCACACAGAGCAGTTTTTACATGGGACAGACAGTAATTCCAGAAGACTGCACTGGCTTTCAAAAGTAGGGCTGTCTCAAGACTTTCTGTATGATGCCAGAAGCACTATAGGAGGTACTTAAACCATATCTAAGTGTCTCTGGACAAACAAACAAACCTGTCTGGAACCGGACCCAGATTTATAGTGTGCTGTTAAAACTTCAGGATGGAGCTGGTGACAACCTTAGACTGCAGCTGCACAATGCTCTTGCACATTGAGAAAGGTTATTTAATTTGAATACAGAGTCAGTGTGTATCCAACACTGCATGCAGCACATTCACCCTCCTGAATCTCTGTGCTCTTGGATAAGCAGTATAAACACATGAAATAGCTTTATCATGCTGACACAGTATAGCTGAGCAGCTCTGCAGATCATTCTACAATACCAACGTAATACAGGATATCCCAGTCCCTTCCATTAATTGAGCTCATCAGCAGTTGTTAGGTAAAATCTTCTAATTATAATGAGAACAAAGAAAGGAGACACGAGTTTCTTATCAATTTATTAATAGTAAGAGTAAGAACTGGTGCCCGTGGCTAATGTGAAACAAGCAAGGAAGCAGACATAATTCACGTGGTAGACAGAAGATGGAAAAAAAATTGAGATCTTCACCAGAGATAGCACAGTTCTTGAGTAACCAAGAAATAAACTAATTTTGTTCTTGAGCTAGCACGAGTCACCATGCAGCAATAAAAATTTGCATCCTCTGCAGTATTTACATGTCACTTGTACAAAATGTATCCTGAGCTCAGCAGTAAAATAATACAAAATTTAAAAAGTTTATATTAATAAAAGAAATCAACTGTACTGTGTAACTTTCAGAACTTTCCTTACTTAAAAAAAGAACCATGATAATGTAAGTTACTTGGCAGTGTAACTTAGAATGGTGATATTTTACAAAGAGAAAAAGCAATAACATTACCAGTGCTGCAGGTGAAAAAACAATCTTGGGAAGATTCCATAGTTTTAGAAAGGTGGTTTTAAAAAGGGCTGCTTCGCAGAAATCAATACGCTTTCCCCATAGGTTCATGATGTAAAATTCTATAATCAAGGCTTGTAGATTTGTAATTATGGTATGTCAGCCACATTTAAACAAGAGTGTTAAAAGATTGTTAAAGTTAAACTAACACAATTGCAATGTGAATTGTCTTAGTCTCATTCTAATCTACTGGTGTCACTTCCATTTAACCAGATGGAAACTATGGGCAAATATCAGTGCTATTTTCACATGCCCCAACTTACTTTGTTCACAGTAGTTTTTAAAACCCTTGCTGATCTGAAATGAGTATACGATTTATTTATTTATTTAAAGATCAATTCATTTACCCTGAGGCAGGTTTTTGAGCTTGCACTACTGAGAATAAGACTATTTTGAAGTGATTAAATAAGTACTTCTTGTTAGGGCACAAATCACAAATACAACAAATGTTATTAATCACACACATCAAATCTACTTATTTGAATACTGGCTAATGAAAGTATGCAATCACCTGGCTATTAATTTTGTCTGAAAATGCAAGAGGTTCTCCCCATTTATAGTTAAAGTTCCGTTCATTGATACACAACAAGGAAGAAACACAAAGGTAAATAAATTATCCACAACTACAACAGACAGTCTCCTGAGAAGGGTACACAAAGAATCCGTAATATACACATTAAAAAAATCCCACATTAAACAGCTGCTTTGTTCTTAGCTCAAAAAAGGGATGAGTTAGGTAGCTCATAAGAAAAGAGTGAGCTACAGCAGGCGATTAAAAACAGACAAATGAAATGTCAAGAAAGTTCAGAACATCCTAATAGTCCTTGATCCATAGCTATTTTGGTATACTTGAACAGTCTGAGCATTCAATGTGCTTGAAAAATCAGCTTTATAGACTTAATTCAGTGCAGTTTTCTAAACTGCAAACTCAGAAAAAATACAAGGAAAAAGTGACTGAAGTATTAAGTCAGTTGTTCTTGGCATCTTTATTAACACTCTGCATTCTCTCACACAGTATGAATAAATACCTATATAGATCCTCTAGTTCCAAATGAGGAGAAAGTATGAAAGCTCCTAAATTCACTCAAGTCACGTGTACAACAGCTGTAGTACAGAGCTTCTAGTTTGAGAAGGAGAGGTGGAGTGGGACAGAACCATGCCTCTTCTTGCATCTGTGTGCAACAGCCACAGAAATGAGTGAGCAGCTGCTGCTGTCATTGAGACCTATGAAAGCCAAGCCGGAAACAGCCCACATGTTTCAACATAATAAACATGTTTCTACATAATAAAAGTACAGTTTCTATTGATGCACTGAACTAACTTAAGGTATAAAGTGTTTAATCACAGTACTATTTGGCTGAAAACAGAAATGGGATTTTAAAAGATTTGCAGGGTTACCAAGAAGGAAACAAGAAAGTTAACATTAAGCTTTCCCACATGAGCTATAAGGTGCCTTGAAAAACTGTTACCTTTCCTTACAGTAGGCCAGCTACTGCAGAGTATCTGTAGGTCTGCATATTGTTATCACACAAAACTCAATAACTAACAAGCGTATTTTAGTAAGAATGAGCTGCTTCTAACGTTGAACAAAAAAGGCAGCAAAAGAAGATCAAACATGAGCAGAATGATAGCAGAGTCCTTGAAAACAGAGGCACAGGAAGGTGTGGAATGCCTCAGTGCAGTGAACAACTCACCAACAGTCAAGCAGTGATCAAAGGAATACAATCCAGAGACATGAGTAGAACTAATCGTAGGATAACAAAGAACAATTCTCCCACGTATGTTGAACATACCATATACAGTAAATTCAGATAAAAGGTGGAGGAAAAAAAAGTATATTATTTATGTAACTATTAGTATCATTCTAACTGGACTAATACTAACTAGGAACTTAAGCAGCTTACTTTGTAACTCAGATGCAACAAAACTGCAACAGAATTAAAATAAAAATCCAGGGATTTCCATGTATTAAGTCAACAAAGAAGTGCTGCACTACAAAAACAAAACAAAAAACAGTGAAGAAGAACATGCTAAAGATACAGGACTGTTGTACTTGACTCTACACCCAAATCATATTAAATGTCACCCCAACGACAGAAACATCAGGTTGAGGGTATAAGAGAGTTGAGAGAAAAGTGGGAATGAGAAAGGAAAAGAGCCTGAAGGAGAACACACAGGTAAGAGATATGAGGCTGTATTCTTCTTCCTCCACCAAGATAAGGACACCTCTTTGGTAAGCACTGTGCCACCCTGCTGGGTGAAGAACGCTCAGGCTGCTATGCATCTTCCTACAACTACCATCATGCATTGGCACTACTGCAGCTTGTGAATTGATCAATGGCAGCCTGGAACCTGTCACATCTATCACTACAGTAACTCACCTGCTCTTTTGAAACGTTTGTGAATCTGCCCCATGACAGAGCCTGTGATGGGGCTCTGGCAGGCAAAGTCCAACTGTACTCAGCACAACACACTACTAAGTTCTAATCAGCTCTCTCAGACTCACTGAAACTACAGAAGCAGAGATATTCAAACTAAGAATGTGTAAACTAATCTCAGATCTAGAAGCACTGAGGACAATGGCATATAGACACCAAGGTAGCTCCATGCACAGCTATCTTTCCTGCATAATTGCAGGAAACTGGGACCATAGAACTGTTTTTAGGTCCAAAGTGACACAGCCACGTGGCACAGTATTCAACACACAAACAAACAGGCCTGCACCAGCTCTGACTGGGGACTCATTACTTGGTATACACTTCCCCTGTTTCTCAGTCTACAGAAGGAAAATCTTGTTCAGGTAGCTTTTGTGATGCTGTATGAAGTAATGGTCATCTGAAAAGCTATTAAGCATTACCACACGGTTCTTTGGGAGAAACTATCAAGCAGCAGCAATAAGCTACTACAGGAACTTCTACAAACTACTTGTCATTTATCAGGTATACCAGTTTCCTCAGAAGATACCACTAAATTACTCCTTTGACCAAATGAAAGAACACGGACTGAAAAAAAAAAGATGATAGCCGGAGTAATTGTAGCTTTTCCACACTTGAGAATACTCTGCCTATAAAACACAGACACGGAACATGAAGCACTTGAAATGCAAAGAAGCATTTACAATGTTGCTAGCTAGCCAGGCCAGTAACCATAAGCCATGTCACAGAAGGGATGCAAAGCAAGAGGGAGCCACCCAGCCATTTCGTCAGACTGCACTAAAAATCCCTGGCTCAAAAACAACGTGAGTCCATGATCTGCACACCCTGCACCGTGACAGGAAATCGGGTACTGGAATCACACCACCAATTTCTTGTTTGCAGCTGCACTTGAGACCCACTCTGCATTTTGAGACCAGGAACTCAAAATGTATCCATAAGAACAATAAAGCTCTGTACATGTTACTTTGGGGAAGTTCAGTCTTCCCAACCTAGGGGATGTCTTGTCCACTTCACTTCTGGGCTTTTACCAACTGAAATAGGTTACAATACAAAGTCAATTGCATGAGACTGTACTACTTAACATCTACTATCTTAACAGAGCAGTTTCTCTCTTCGGTGTGCATGTTGGTGGTGCGACTCCACACACACCCACCCAGCGCTGCAATAACGGGAATACCTGCTTCACGTAACTCATCGGCGTGTCGCGTTACCAATCTACAACCAACTTGGCAGCGTGCACAACCGACCGCCAAGTATTTCCGCATCTGTTTGGTAGAGCAGCCCAGCCTGGCTGCCTCCCGAGGAGTCCAGCAAGGCCGCTCGGAACTCACCAGGGCAGCGTGAGTGCCTCCGGCTCTCCAACCGCTGAGGAGTCAGAACAAAAACACCGCAGCCGTGGCGGCGGCGGAAGGCCTCTTCCCTAGGCCGGAGAAGCCGGCAGCCGCGGCGCAACTTCTGGCCCAGCCACGACCCCCGGGCGGGACAAACGCCGCCGGCGGAGCGGGCATTGCCGCGAGGCCGCGAGCACCGCCGGGAGCCCGCAGGCCGGGCCCAGCGGCGCCCAAAGCGTGGCGGCGGGACCGGGGCGCCCGCCAGCCTCCCTGCACTCACCGCTTCACGACGCCGGTTTTGATCTTGATCTGCCTCAGGCGGGGGTCGGCCATGACGGGGCTGCAGCGCGGGCCGGGGCCCTACGGCGCACAGGCGGAGGGCGCGGCGGGAACGGCGGAGGCCCGTGACTGAGCAACACAGCCGTCCGCATGCGCCGAACGACGGACGGCAGCCTGCGCGGCGGGGAGGAGAGGCGGTGCTCCGCGACGCCACTCCCAGCTCTTCCGTCTCCATGGCGGCGGCGGCCTTTGGGCCGGGAGGCTGTGGGGTGCTCGCGGGCGTTATTAGGGGAAGAGCTCTGTCCCCCCACAGAGCGAGCTGGAGAAGTTTTTCTGCCCTGAAACAACTGAGAACACAACGACAGCGCTGTGGCTTCAGCCTTAGCGTTATTACTGAACGGTAGTTTAAGGCTTTCATCCTTTGTGCTTGTAATTAGTTGATGCTAGGGCTCACCAGGTGGGCCAGCCCCACCCTGGCTTTGGCTAAGCTCTTTAACATCTTTACCAGCGACCTAGATAGTGGATTTGAGTGCACCCTCAGCAAGTTTGCTGATGACACCAAGCTGAGTGACGCAGCTGATGCCACAGAAGGGAGAGATGCCATCCAGAAGACTTGGAAAGGCTTGAAAAGTGGGTCCACATGAAATAAATGAGTTTCAACAAGGCTAAGTGCAAGGTGTTGCACTTGGGTCATAGCAAGCCCAGATATGAGTACAGACTGTGAAAAGAACTCATTGAGAGCAGCCCTGTGGAAAAGGACTTGGGAGTTCTGGCAAACAAAAATCTTGGCCCAAGCCAACAGTGTGCTCTTACAGCCCAGAAGGCTGACAGTGTCCTGCACTGCATGAAAACAGGTGTGGCCAGCAGGGAGAGGGAGGTGTTTGTCTCCCTCTATTCTGCCCTTGTGAAGCCCCAGCTGGAGCACTGCATCCAGGTCTGGGGCCCGCAGCACAAGGCAGACATGGAGCCTTTGGAGCGGGACACAAAGACAATGAGAAGGCTGGAGCCTCTTCCCACTTAAGTCAGGCTGAAGGAGATGGACTTGTTCAGCTTGGAGAAAAGAAGGATTTGGGGAGATCTCATTGTGACCTATCAGTACTTAAAGGGGGCTTATAAACAGAAGGGAGACTGACTTTTTACACATGCAGATAGTAAAAGGATGAGGGATAACAGTTTTAAACTAAAAGGGGGAGATTTACTTTAGATATTTGGAGGAAATTTTTTTCTCAGAGGGTGGTGAAGCACTGAAGCAGGTTACCCAGAGAAGCTGTGGCTGCCCCATTCCTGGAGGCATTCAAGGCCAGGTCAAATTGGTTTCTGAGCAGCCTGATCCAGTGCCTGATTTAGTGGTTGTCAACCATTCCTATGGCATATACCATTGTTGAGCTTCAACCTTTGTTCCAACCCAAGGCATTCTGTGATTCTATTATAGGCTGGGTAGACTCCTGCAGTGTTGAATTCACAGGGGCATTATCTGCGGTAAGACTGTGCTCTAAGAATCATGGTTGTACCATCTGTCCCATATGGTCTCTGAATTAGCAGTCTGGCCTTCTCCTTCAGTAAGTGGAAGAGGCTGCCTCTGCTCCTAAATGCCTTGAGTTGCCCCCTTGAGGGGCACATATTTCTTTGTTGTCTCTGTGGGGAGACAGGTTTTCAAATCAGCCTGAAAGCACCATGAGTACCTGTCCTCCGTACAGAGATTTACAGATGAGCTGTTTACCTGATACACAAACCTGGCACTTCTTGTGCAGTGAGGGGAGAGAAGCATTGTGGTAGGTGCAAGACAGCACATGCCCACTCCCTTCCTCCAACTGAAACCCATATCTTCTCAACCAGGCTCAGAAGGCTACAGCAAGTTGTGGTGGGGATGAATGTGTTCTCTCAGCAGCCCCAAAGTAGTAGGATGCCCACTTGTGCTGTGCACCCTTTAGAAATACAAACCAGCACAAGTAAGCTGCATTACTACTTTGGGCCTAAAATGTTGTCTTTTCTGTCATTTCTATATTTGACATGATTGTAGCAAAACAACCAAATATCCGTATGGAGATAAAAAGTGTCTCAGAAACTGCAGTATTAATGAAAATAGCTCCTTGTTTCAAGCACTACAAATGTTTCATTTTTTAGCCCTGAAACATCAACTCATGTCTCCAACATAGTGCAGGGAGGCAGCACACTTTCCTACATATAGAGTCTGGCTGATATATTGGGCCCTCCATTCCTCTCAGGAGGGAACTGAGTATGAAAATTATCCTTCTATCCTTCTTGGTGAAGGCAGTCTTAAGGCATGGAGTAAGCCATCTCATCCTAGATAACCTCCTGGGTGGACTTTCCACCACATCCTCACTCACCCCTCCCTCAAGATACAGAATCAAGATACAAACATACTGTGTAGGGACACTTAGGGAACTGAGGTAGGTGGGGAGGGGGGTTGCCTGTGACACCAAGTTGGAACCTGCTTCCACTCCTCCTCATCTCTTAAAACCTCTTCCTTTCACTGACCATGCTAGGGCAGAGGATCCACCACTGTTTGGGTGGTAGCACTCTGGTGCCCTTCTTGCAGGTGGATTTGTCATAAGCAGTAGTCCTAAGTCATTTTGTGTACAGTGTTTCTGGGAGGGGGTGCCTGAAGATAGCTTACTAGTGCTCCAGCTATGCTGATGTATGGAGCAAGTCATGCAAACTCATAGTATTTTCTTGTCTGTAGTTGGTGGGGTTACTGAAATAACAGAGCTAGATCTTTTGTTGGAGTGGAGGTGTTTTGTGATATACCACTAGTTCATCTGGACTACAGAGCTAATACCAGGTGATGTTCAAATTAAAAGGTGTACAACACCTTTGTTGCTGAGGCCAGAGTATACCTTGCAGAAGAAGGCGCAGTCGCCTCTAAAATCTGCTAACCTCAGTGGCAATTTCCATCTTATTGTTTGTACCTAGTTAGTTTTGACAGCTGTCTATGGCTGTGCCTAAAGTATGCTTGCTTCATCTGAGGACTGAGACTACTACTTTAATATGTAAATGATTTTTGAGGTTTTATACTACTTTGTTTATCCATCAAAACCATCTGTGCAGCTTGAATATAAGTTCATTTTCATTTATGAGAAATCAAATTGTAGAAATTTAGTCTTCAAATTCTATTCTATTCTGTAGAAAAAGATAATTTCATTCAGCCTCTCTAAAGAATAATAGATAAATAAGATTAGATTTTGAATAAAGGTTAGCAGTATCTCCTCAGTTTTTTTTTTACAAATTCAGTAGATAAAATTGACCTCTGTACAGCTGGCCAGCACAAAGCTAGGGAGATTTAAGTGCATAAGAATGAATCTCCCTGGTTAGAGCCTAGACTTGTAGTGTAAACCTCTATATCTTCTTTCTTATCAGGTAACGATCATTGGTGAAAATGATCTTCCAAAAGCACCACCTACCCAACAGATGCCTACATAGTCCTTCAGCGTCACAAGTGTGTATGGCTATATGGCAAACAGGTAATGATTAGAAAGATTACGCTGTTACAAAGTAGAAGTGGAATAAAGATCTTACCCATGTCCTGGGCTTGCCAAAAGGTTCCCAGAGGGAGGATCTCCAGATAGAAATCCTTCTTCCTGGAGAGTCGGCGCTTAAATGGGGTCTAGGAGGGGTGGAGCATG
>PPHD01002095.1:15169-37935 GCA_002909625.1 Bambusicola thoracicus | reverse complement strand
GGGTGGTTAAGCACTGGAATAGGCTTCCCAGGGAAGCAGTTGAGTCACCATCCCTGGATGTTTTTAAGAGCCGTTTGGATGTGGTGCTCAGAGATATGATTTAGCGGAGGGTTGTTAGAGTTAGGGTGCAATGGTTAGGCTGTGGTTGGACTTGATGATCTTTGAGGTCCTTTCCAACCTGAGTAATTCTATGATTCTATGATTCTATGATCTCATATCTGCAACAGTCATAGTACCATGCACTTTTAGGATAAAAACCTGCCCTGCTTGATTATTTAAGGTAGGATAAGTAGGACCTAACACAGAAAGAGGTGTTCCACTAACATTGTCAGGAATCTAGTACAGAACAGCCTTTGCGGTCTGCTCTTTGTCTTGATGAGTACTTCTGCAGAAACACGTGTTCCAAACACAACAATGGAGTCAGGATATTAACTAGTTAGATAGCAGTGATATTTCATTTATTAAAACCAAGCAATTTCACCACATTTCACAAGCATTGCTAATGTCAATAATAATATATTTGGTCACCTTTGCATCTTCTCCTGATGAGGTGGGTCTCTAAAGGGGAAAGACACACTGCTACAGGAGTCTGGGTTATCCCTGTCCTACAGGATTTTAACAATATCATACAAAGAGTTAACCAATCAGGTCATTTTGCTGAAGCTGCTAAGCTGGAAAGATGTTGATCTGGAAAGCTGCCTATCAGCAATTAACAGATCCTTTATTTAATGAGAGCTACAAAAATGGGGAAACAAAACAAAACAAAACAAAACAACACCAAAGTACAGACAACTTTGCAGTACAGGGATGTAAGCAAGCTTAGGCAGTAGAATCCAAAAGCTTTTCTGAAGGATTAACACACAACATCAGAGCATTAACTGGGATTTCTTTTGTGCACACACTCAGGCACATGCACATAATAAACAGAACACCACCACAGACTGAAGTGCTTCCCTGCATCCCTCTCATGTCAACTTGAAGAAAAAAAATCTAGAATAGTTTTGGAAACACAAATAATGATCTTATCTACTGCTATGAAATTTCCACTGTATACAGGAAGTCAGAAAAGCCTGTATCCTCTTTCTTGTGGGAAACAAACTGGTGAAGAAGGAAGAAGAGAATTATTCATCATTATTTCTTCTTTTTTTTCCTAAAGAAACAATGAAAAAAAGTTGCAAAAATCTTGTTAGTCATGTAAACAAAAAGGATGATAACACCATTTTCTGCTGTAAAATAAATCAACATGCATTTTCTCAAAGATTTACAAGTTTCTGACCAAAACTGATGTAGTGGTTGGTAATGCTTCCCACGACAGGAAAGTTGGAAATAGATGATTTTTATAGTTCCTTCCAACCCAAGTAATTCTACGATTCCATGAAAACTGATACATTTCTGACTTTGCAAACTCAGGCATGTACAGAAAATTATCCAGATTTCATTTCTACTTCTGCCAATAGGAGTATCAGAGTTTCTCAGGTAGTTATGATGAAAAGTTTTGGCAGAAATAAAGACTTTTCACATTGAATAAGTTACATGGCAATACTGGAACATGTTGTAAACAGGTTGATCAAGACTAACATTTGAACTAAAACATAGTTCACAAAGTGCTATTTCTGAAAGCAGTGATAATTCTGCCTCTGTTTGAGTTTAGAGTAAATGTTCTAACACTTTCACAAACATCAAAAGGTGAAGTAAAATGATTGGTCTTGAAGACAATTAATCACATGAATGCACCTTTCCAAGATTTATAGCCTAAAACTGTGACCATGAGTACTACACCCAACATGTTCAACTGAAAAGAAAATCAGTGGGATTTTTCAGGTTCCATACAAAAAACTCCAACCTCATTTATGAAAAACATGTTTTCCTGAAAGCAGCACACTATGCAGAATTAATTTGGAACCTTAGATTAACTTTCTCATGAAATTAAATAAACTCCTTAGACTGAAACAAACAAAGGAATCAGGATAAATTATATTCCTTTGTTTGCGCTGTTCAGAGGTAACAGCCTCTTGCCCCACCTGGAGGCCAAGCTTATTATCCCTCCCTTATAGAGCAACCTCACGCCTGACCATGAGGAAAGACAGATAGAAAAAGAACACAGCTATTGTGGAGAACAGACATCAGTGTAATACCTATAGCTGTACACCTGTGCATGAATAATTCAGGCTCTCTGAGCTTGAGGACACATCCCATCTACCTGTTTGTATCATTTCTATGGAACATTAGATGAGATGGTACAAAATATAATATAAAATACACCTTTTACAATTTGTGTTATACAGTTTATATAGAACAGGCCCTGTATAGTTTGAGATGGGATTTGTGAGTGAGACTCCAGCATTTGTGTTGTCCTACAGGGAAAAAAATAATAAACAAAAACAAACAAACAAACAAAAAACTAGTTCTAAGTGTCATACTTTACTATCAGGTCTCAATGCCACATCTGACTCCTGAGTTAGATAAATTACTTGTCCTAGGCAGATGTTTTATGTCCAAAATTTACAACTTTATGAAAGAATAAGAAAGTTTTATGTGGATTAGCAATCTACGATTACCTTTTTACAACTGTTTTCTTTTTCTTCCCTTAATTTTTTTTTTCAATCATTTTCTTTTTTCAAAAACAATCTGCAATAGTAGGTACATGGCTGAGACTAAAGCTCAGTACAATCAGTCAAAAACAAGCACAACTGTTTTATTTACACATTATCAATATCTGTTACTACTCATTATTTATCCATCTCTAAATTATAACAAACATCTTTAGTGATAATGACTACTTTTCTATATTTACAGTTTTTCATAAATATTAAATTTTACTATCTAATTATCATATGTATCCCTACTTCATAGATAATACATATAAAGTAGGTAATTATCATTAGACTAGTTATACAGTCAAAATATTCAGAGAAACAATTATCTGTACAGTCAAATGTAAATAACTAAGTCCATTTACATTTCATGCCTTACATCCTTCTAACATTTGAGTAAAAGGACAGAAATAATGGGTTAATCCCAGTGGTAAATGGAGAATTAAGTTTAACAACTAAAAATATTTTTATTTACATTTCTAAGTTATAGCAGTAACAGGCAATTAATCTACTAATAGGCTACCAGTTTCAGAATTTCAGAATCAATGGAGTTGCTGCATGGTAAAAAAGTATAGCATTTAGCATTGCAGTGGTCTCAAAAAGAGCTGCAAAGCTTGGATTCCCTCTGCTTTTACCATTTACTTCACACTTCATTAACTAACTGCTGACAACTTTCAGTGTTTTTCCTCAGAGTCCTGTGTTTTGAGTTCTGATATTAGACAGTTCATGACAATTTCACACAGCCACAACTGAAAGACTACCATTAACACTTACCTATTGAAACCATACTATTAAATAACCAGTTATTTCTATTACCTAATATAGGATCCTATTTAAAAAGATGACTTCCCATGGCTTGTCAAAATTTAAAAACATCCCACACATGCCTGGTTTATTTCACTACGCTTTAAGTCAAACACCTGCCCACATAGACTTCCAAGGTAATGCATATAAACCTGTTTGAGGTAAATCAGACTCCTTTTTTAGACAGTAACATGCCTATAAACTGCTGTTCATATATTTTTTCAGGCAGTCTACTCTAGGATAGGGGTCAAGTTCAACAGCTACACACTTCTTTTTTACAGCTCAGGACAATGAATCAAAACCATTCAAAGAATGCACATTAAATGGATACAGAATAACAGTACTTCTTCCTAGAAGTTCAGAAGTAATATAGTTCAAGAATCTCACCAATACTTAAATTACAGATATAATCCGCAACATGAGTGGGTGAAAATTGAGCTGAATTCATGTTGCTGATTTGAGCTGAATTCACAAAATTGAATCCAGAAATAAATAATAATTATAAATAATAGTTTTCTTAATTCATGAATTTTCATATTACTTTGCTATTTAATAAGGAAAAAAAAAAAAAAAAAAAAAAAAAAAAAAGAGAGAGAGAGTGAGATAGAGAAATATTTATATTAGTTCATTGTCAGTATTGTCCGGGCAGTATGTTCCAGTGTCTCACCACCCACACAATAAAGAATTTTTAGACATAACCACATAGAACCAAAGAGCAGCAGATACCTTAAAAGCACTCAGTCCTCTGAAGAAAAAAGAAAAAATGCAAAAAGGAAAGAAAAAAATCCATTGGAGAATTGAAATTATCATTAATTCTATTCAAGCTGAAATTTCACAGAAGTGTACAAGACAGAAGCACTCCAGTAATACACAGTTCTGTGTTTCCAAAAACTAGATTCTACCAGGGAAGAAAGCAGGGAGATCTACAAAACAACCGAAAGTACGTTTATGGTTTCTTAACACTTTAAACAAACTTTTTTTATTTTCATGGCTTGTTTTATAACAACATAGAGTAAGAAAATATTAGTAATGATAAACTGTAAATCAGTTTCTGTGTTTATAATAAACTTCATTTTATTAGTAATAAAATGCTGACTTATTCCTTCTGAGAGAGTTGTAGGTAAAACAATTCATGTGAGAACCCCTAATGTCACTTCCCAATGTTTTAATTTAGCCAGTTATAAAATGGGGATACTAAATTATGCTGTCTCACAAGTTTGAAGATTATGTACATATGTCCAGTGGACCATGAAAAATCTTAACAGTATATTTGTTATTACTTTTTATTAAGCATATAGCTCACATATATTGCTAAGTACTAATCCAGGAGAACAAGGGTCTATTTGCTTTATTGTGCAAAAATCTAGTTATAACTATATAAAGACTAAACAGCTCTAACTAATGGAAATGTAATTTGAATGCTAAACAATTTTCTGTTCCTTATTAGGAAAAGGACAAGAGAATTTGTGGTCCTGAATTTCATCAGGTCTGTTATCTAGCTAAAAACAGTATGCTACTTTGCTCTGTTATGTAATTTTCCCAACATTCGTAGAAAAATGATGTAGCAAAAAGCTAAGAAATATGGGATGTTTTTGTAAAGTTTGCACACCAATGCATTTCTACTACTGCAAATCTACTGTTATTAACAGACTTTGTCTATGTCTACTTGGCTATCAGCCCCAGAATAGTTGCTAGCAAATATTCAATGAATCATCTACCTTGCTAATTTAGTAAAAATTTGTAAAATCTTGTATTGCTATATTCCCCCTATACATCACTTTGAAGCTATTTTTTCCACCCTGACAGTTTCCTGCAAGACTTTACACTGTAGTAATTTTACTCTAAACAACATTATTAGAAAATGAATGTACAGTCTCGGATTATCTTATCAACCCACCGTATTGATTACATACTCTGACATGATTCTGGTCCTTGTCTCAGATCATGATTTACTAATTAAACAGAAACTTAAGCTAGAACCTCATACATTGTACTGTTCTTCTCTTTTAGATATTAGATTTTCCAGGTTTTCTTTTATTATCATTCTTTCGTTTAGTTCCTGACTCATGGACACTTAAAGAGCTTTTCTTCTGTTTTCAGTTTTCACTAAAGATCTCTGCCCCGTGGCCTCCAAGGACTACACCCTCCTTTTCAGTCTCTAACATTACTGAGTTTGAGCTGTGATTTAAAAAGCACAGATGTGTTTCAAATCCATGGGCACAAGTATGGAAGAGACATATTCATAGACCCAGACTTTCTAAGACAGGGCTTTTAATTTTCTTCTTATACACTACTGTATTTTCAGGTATTGGGGATCTTTCAAAATTCTCCTTAGAATTCAAGGGAAACTGTTACCTTTTTCCCATCCAAGTATATGTCTCCCCTCTAATGAGTACAACTGCAACCAAAAAGATAAATAGCTTTGTACTATTCTAAATGAATAGATTTTTTCGGAAATTCACATACAAAGGTGAATCTGTATTTACTCCAGTGGTACCCCTTGGCTACTCTTTCTCAGAACCCTGGAAATATGCTGCCAACCACCGTATGAAGACCACTCATTTAAACCTACCAGTTCTTACACATAGCTTGTCCTGAATAGCTGCACTGGGACTTAGTTCCTTGTTTGGAGCATGTTTTTCAGGTTTTTAAAATACAGAATAAGATGACACACCTTGGATTTTATTAATAAAACTGTGTTTGCTAAGTGGCTTAATAAGCATATGCTGAGTATAGTTGCATTCCCATCAGGAAATGTAAAACACTATTTAAAACAGTGCAATTACCATAATTGAAAGAACACAGATGCTCTTTAATAATCTAGTAGATTGCACCCTCAATGGAAATGTTCATTAATTCTATTTTAAGACATTGTGATTCATCTGTATGTCAGATAATTATTGCTGAAAGCTAGGTAAGCAGAAAGGTTACATATTCAAATTTGATGACTCCATCACAGAATGCCACAAAACTTAGTTAGACATCAATATCTCTATTCACTTAGCTTTCAGAAGATATGCAATTCATCAGCAACAAAAGAAGTTGGAGAAAAAGCTAATTTCCTCTTTCACATGCACACACACACACAAAGTGAAGAAAACAAGAAAATAAGTTTCTGTAGTTAATCTGACTTGCACTAACTTGCACTAAAACTAGTACAACAAGATGTTTGCAACCCAAAAACAAGTCATCATCCTGATCATCTGAACTCCAAAATCTGGAAGGTACTTGTTTCAATAGCAGTAGGTAAGTGCTATTAAATTGCTGCAAGTTTGAGGATCCTTAAGAATAGTGTGATAGGAGCATAAAAGTATGGAACATGCACCAGGATTGTCATTAATATCTTCCATTCTATTTGTGCTGGCTTACTACACGGCTCTTCACTATTCAACATACATAATAGATCAAAATAGAACATAAGTCCATATTCTAACATAATTTAAGCAATTACTAATTTGCTGCAAGAGATATGACTTCAGTTGTATTCCTTTTACCCTACATTGGATTTGTTTGAACATTTTTTCTGACAGGTGTATGTAACTTCTCAGTTGTTGGTTTACAACATATGGTGAAAAATCCACATTCAAGCTTCTGAAGTCGTTGAGAGTAGTAGCTCAAATATTTCTCAGTGAGAAAAAATCTTAAATACTGAATCTACCAAACATTTCCCATATCCTTAGAGAGAGAGGAAAAAAAAAAAAGCCTGCACAAGTTACGCAGATATATGTAAAATACTAAACAAATGTAATGTGACTGCAATAAGGGATGAAACAGAAGTTTGATTTTATAAATAATTTTTATACATGCAGAGCTTGTTCTTCTTTTATATATGCAGAGCTCTATAAAAGAGCTTGTTCTTTAAGATAAGATAAATGAAATATTTTTATTTAACAAGAAGCGTATAACTATTTCAGCTGCAGCTTTCCTAGCCTACAACTGAAAGCAGGATAATGCATAGATTATCCAGAAATAAAGCTTGTTCCTCTGAGAGCTCACTGTTCCTTAGGTTTCTCTGCAGATCAAAATGGCCTACAGCAAGCTATTGGAAAAAAACATGCACACTCTGGATGGTGTGAGGATAACCTTTCTGCATAGCTAAATTCAATACAGAACTGGAGATCCAATCATGAAAATATTCTTTATATATATTCACTGATATTTTGCAGTTTGTTTGTGTTTGTAGATGTTCCCTTTAGTATTTCACATAAAAGAGTTTTTATTCAGATACTTCCATGTATCACCAAGTTAACTCTATGTTTAGAAGATGTAAGTTATACAAATTCAATGGAAGTGAAAAGGCAAAGAAATACAGCAGAGACTTATCACGCTACTCTCTCAATTTTAGGAAAATGTATAGTAAAATTCAACAACAACAAAATCATTAATATTTGCAATCATAACTCTAAACAAAATAAAGGTATTTGTTGAATATCACTGAAGAACAGAACTATAATTAATACTAAAAGAAGAGAAAAAAAACATCAGCATGCAAAAAGAAAAAAAAAATTGGAAGTAGTAATATAATCAAAGAGCTAAAGCTGAAAATAATGATAAAACTTTTCAATTTGCTTCTAAAAATGCATATAATATCTATCTCAAGGTAGGAGAAACTGCAGCATTGTAAATGAAAACCTAATAAGAATCAGGGGTATATCATTAAAACATTTAAATGTACAGGCTGTTATTCTTAGATTTTATTTAACTTAAGAACATAAATTATAAAAACAAAACAAACTAAAAATACAAATTGTGACAACACTGTGCAATTCTCATTTGCTGTGAGAAAATATAGTATGAAATTACAAGAATCAAACACATTTCCTCCTAGTTTCATCTGGTTTACTACATACTAAAATATATATTAAATATATTAAATTTATTTTCTTATAAAGTAATATAGATACTACAAAATAATAAATCAGTTGTAAATAGTTAATTGTCTGTTTATTCTTGTGTTCAGAGTACAGAAATAATAGTTTTTAGTTTATTTTTGTGGAAAAAGAGCATTTTACTACAAGAAAGAACTATCAGAAGAGAGGTTATTATTTAAAAATGGAGTTATCTCCAGAGGCTCAAATATAACACTCATTAACAATGAAACTATAGCCCAGTTTCAAATGTTTTTCAAAATTACGACACTAAGCTAAGTGGTATAGTTGATATGACAGGAGGGAGGGTTGCCATCCAGAGGGATCTAGACAGGCTTAAAAATTGAGCCCACAGAAACCTTATGAGGTTCTACACAGCCAATTGCAGTGTGTTGCACTCAGGTCATGGCTATACATATACAGACTGAGAGAAGAACATATTGAGAGCAACCCTGTAGAGAAGGAACTGGGAAGATAAGGTGGATGAAAAGCTAGACATGATCCAGCAGTTTCTGCTCACACCACAGAAGTATCCCAGGCTGCATTAAAAGAGGCGGGGAGAAGGAAAGGATTGTCATCCTCTGCTCTACCCATATGAAGACTCCATCTGGAGTACTGTATCCAGGTCTGGGGCACCCCACACAAGAAAGACATACAGCTGTTAAAGAGTATCCAGAGGAAGGCCATGAAGATGATCACAGAGATGGAACACTTGTCTTAGGAAGCAAAACTGATAGAGTTGGGCTTGTTCAGCTTGGAAAAGAGAGAAATCTGGAAAGACCTCATTGCAGCATTCTAGCACTTAAAAGTAGCTGATAAGCAGGAGGGAGACTGACTTTTTACATTGTCTGACAGTGATAGGACAAAGAGGAATGGCTTTAAACTAAAACGGGGCAGATTTAAATTAGATCTTAAGAAAAGTTATTTACTCAGAGGATGATGAGGCACTTGAACAGGCAGCCCAGAGAAGTCATGGATGCCCCACCCTTGGAGGAGTTAGAGGCCAGGTTGGATGAGGCTCTGGGCAGCTTAATGCAGTCAGTGACAACTCTGCCCATGGTTTGAATCTAGGCAATCTTTAAGTCTATTCCAACCCAAGCCATTCTGTGATTCTACAGTCATATCTGAAAAAAGAAGGGGAAAGAAGAAATCAGGAAAATCACCTTTGAAATAAGCAAGCCTACATTTTTCTAGTCTTTTTTTGTGCTTAACTGCTTAACTTTCAGAGACATAAACCTATAATTATTCAGAATTGCGGTAAATCTAGATATTTTCCTGACCTTCTGTTCCAGAAAACAAAGAAAAAAATATTCAAAATTTGTATGCAGAGACATAGGGTTCAGAGATACTGTTCTTGCTACAGCAGCATAGCAGCAGAAAGGAGATTAAAAAATATATATATATAGCAAAAACACAGTATTTCCCAAATGGATTTAGGCTTTTTTTAATTTTTTTTTTTTTTTTTGAGATCTAAAGGTGAAATACATGTATAAGGAAGTACTCAAAGAACTTTGAAATAACATTGTGACCTTGCAAACTCATTAAAAGAATGTCTTTTTTTTTTTTAAATAGAAAAAATTATGAGCTTTACAAGAAACAGTAGAAAACTCAGCAGAGACAAAACCATAAGCTTAGTATCTCAGAGAGATACTTAACTGCAGCCCCACTGAGTTAAGATTCCTTAATAATGTCTGTAAATCAAAGTGAAACGTCAAAAACACTCATTACAGATTTTTTTAATTTTATTTTTGTTTTTTTATAAACATATTTCCAATCTCCTTCTCAGTTTTCATCAATACCCATCAGGACTTTAACTTTTACAGTCTCTTGACTCAACTTGGCCAAGTTTTATTTAGTTGTTATTGCTGGAATAAGGCATCAAGTCAGCCATTACTGTAGCCATTACTGTGTCCCAGCATGTAAGATCGTGTTTAGGAATACTTCCTTTCCTAATTTAAGTTTAAACTGTGCAATGAGTTCATTTTAATGTGTATATCAAGATGTACATATAAAACCTCATCAGCAGGAGGGTAAATAAGGCTACCAAGATGAAAATGCTGCTATAACTTCAACTTGTGGTACAGCTGTTTACTGGTAAAAATGTTTGAAATCAATCCCTTGGGTGTAGATATTTGCACTGTTGGCTGTCATGAATTTAAAGATGGTGTGGAAGTGTAGGAAAACACTAGTGAAGAGGGTAGCACAGAAAATGGACACTATTGTACCTCTTTTTACCAGTAGAGTTTTGGAAAGAAGTTTATAATATTGTCAGACATAAAACCAAACAACAAGAACAGAAAAACAACAGCAACAAAAAACAAATACCACAGCCTTGACTAATAGCTACAATTTCACATGATAATCAATCTCTGTAACCCAAAAGAAGATAGTTGACAACGCAGGCACAGAAAATCCCCTTGATGAATATCACACACAACCATGCAATTCAAGAACACATGAAGTGTATTTTGAGATAAAGGTTTGTTAAAGCAAGCAACAAGGAGATGGTTAGCTACATCTGTCCAGAGAGTTACCACAGTTATGAACAGCTCCATTTCAGACCTCTCTTATCTGTTGTTCTTTACACTTACATTTTCAGGCTATTTATTTCAATATAATGGTTAATATCCTTCATCTCCTCAGCTATGGAAGAACTAAATCACAAGGCAATTGGACAATCAAATTCTTTCTGTAACAAAGTAGAGAACTCACTTCTTTCAGAAAACAAAACAAAACAAAAACAAAAACAAAAACAAAAACAAACAAACAAACAAAACAAACCAACCAAGACCTGATAACATTTGTGGTGAAACTAAATAAATGAATTGTGCAAAAACCCTATGCCATCAGACTTCCAGCACTCCAGGGTATATACTGTAACACAGTGTGGTCTTCTCAAATAAAATGGTAGCTAATAGAATAAATGTGTTTAAAATGAGATTACTCATTTAACAATTTTCTGCTATGTGTTCATTTTTCACATAGCAATTATTCACAACTATGAAAAGGAGGATTACAGAAAAGTAGTTTTAAATTGCATAGCATGGAACAAAATTCTAATTCACTGCTATAAATAAATCCAAGAACAGTAAATAAATTAGCTTTTTCTGTTCCATGTAGTAAGACTACTGCTACTGATACTTCTGATCTTACTGCATGCATGGAAGGGAGGACAAAGTTGAAAACTCATTACAAAGTATGTGAACTCTTGAATTTTGAATGATTTCCAAGAAAGAGTAAACTAAACTGTACAATATTACCAAATATAGATTTTTAAGCTGCCAGTGTTAATAAATTGAAACAGTAAAAGTAACACATTTTGAGTGTTGTGATGCGTGAATTAGGTGATGTAACCTTTCGGAATTTGTTGGTTGAGGTTTGGCTAAACGTGAGCTAGCAGTGTGCCCTGGTAGCCAAGAAGGCAAATGGCATCCTGGCTTGTATCAGAGCAGCCAGCAGGACTAAGGAAGTGATCATCCTTCTGTATCCAGCTCTGATGAGGCTGCACCTCAAGTACTGTGTTCAGTGTTGGACCCCTCAACTACAAGAAAGACATCGAGGCCCTAGAGTATGTCCAGAGAAGGACAACAAAGCTGTCAAGGAGACTTAAGAGGGGCAGCTAATGAAACTGGGATTGTTTAGTCTGGAGGAGACTCAGGAGAGACCGTATAGGTCTCTACAGTTCCCTGAAAGGAGGTTCTGGTGAAGTGGGGATTAGTTTCTTCTTCCATGTAACTAGCAATAGGACTAGAGGGAATGGCCTCAAGCTTGTTCAGGGGAGGTTCAAGTAGGATATTAGGAAAAATTTCTTCTCCAAAAGAGCTGTCAGTGCTGGAACAGGCTGCCCAGGGAGGTGCTTGATTCACTGTCCCTGTAGATATTGAATAAATGTTTATATGTTCCATTAAAGGATAAGACTTAATGGAGAAATCATAGAATCATGGAATTGCTAAAGTTGGAAAAGATCTCAAAGATCATCAAGTTCAACCACAACGTAAGTCCCCTGTTGGGCACTAGGGTTGTATTAGACCTGAAGAGTCTCACTCGGTTAATAAAAGTGGAATCCAAGAGAGGATTGACATCACCTCTTATTTTGAATGTATTACTTTGGGGGAAATTGTTAGCTACTACTATTTGTCAGCTAGTGGTTGGTAAAGTATTGCAGTCGGTCAGGAGAGACTTCCCTCAGTATTTGATCTCACATTATATGGATGACCTTTTGCTTGCTGCTCCTACCGAGTTAGGACTACAAATATTTGAATCACATGTAATAACTACACTTACTACCGCTGGTTTCACCATCTCAGAACAGAAAATTCAGAGGGGCCTGGGAGTGGAGTATCTGGGGTATAAGTTTGGTCCCGAAATGGTTCAGCCAGTGGGTCTCACCATTCAGCCACACGTTAAGACCTTGTGGGATGTGCAGAAACTGGTAGGAGCCCTCCAATGGGTTTGCAGTGCTTTGGGGATACCTCCCTGATTGATGAAGCCCTTTTATGATCAGCTAAAGGGCTCTGACCCAAAGGAACGCCGGGACCTGACCCATGAAATGGCCGCAGCTTAGCAAGAGATCCTACAAAGCTGCATGGAAAATACACTCGCATGATGTGACCCCAATTTAGATCTTGAGGTAGCAGTAACTCAATGCGAGGCTGGTATGGCCGCCGTTTTGGGCCATACCCTTGATGCTAAGCCACAACCTCTGTGATGGCTGTTTTCAGTGCAGCCGGCACGAGCTTATACTTCATGGCTCGAGATTTTAGCAATGCTACTCAGAAAATCCCGACTGTTACCATTGCGGGCCCTAGCAAGAGAGCCTGATGTCATATACCTGCAGAGCTTGTTTCAAGATGTGCTGCAGCCGCTCCCTGAAGTCCTTCCTACAGTGTTACAGGGCTTTGGAGGAAGTACTGAGTACTCTGATTTGTTACCCATTTTTGATTTAGCTAAGCCTTTGAATGTCTCTCTTCGATCTCGTGTTCTAACTTCCCCGCTCGAGGGGCCTACTCTGTTCACAGATGCATCTTCAGTTACCGGACAGGGGGCAGTGGTTTGGCAGCATTCAGACAATAGCTGGGAGACCGCTGTTTTTACCAATTGGATGGTCAGTGTGCAAATGCTTGAGGTAATGGCCGTGGCAGTAGCAGTGCGTTTGTGGCAAGAGATCCATTGTAACATCGTCACTGATTCTGCTTTCGCTGCGAGACTGCTTGCCTGCATGGGCCAAGAAGGGCATCCGAGCTCTGAGGCTGCTGGCCTCCTGGAAGAAGCTTTGGCTTCTCACTCAGCCCCTGTGGCCATCCTGCATGTCCGCAGCTTTTTCTCCATTGTGTCTTTCTCCTTAGCAGGTGAACTGCTCACTTTCTGACTGCTCTCTTGTTTACCCTTCACAGCCTTTGAGCTTTTGGCCACGAGAGAAGTCTTTGTGTCTTGACTTGGACGTTCAGCTTTAGAATCATAGAATCATAGAATCACAGAATTACTCAGGTTGGAAAGGACCTCAAGGATCATCAAGTCCAACTGCAGCCTAACCATGGTACCCTAACTCTAACAACCCTCTGCTAAATCAAAAGTCAGAAGTTGCAGCTTTGCTTTTAGGCACCTCAACATCCAGGGAATTGGGTCATTGGACTGCTGCCATTGCTGTAATGGGCCTATCTAGTCAGATTAAAACCGATAAGGCTTCACCTCACGTTCAACCCAGGAGTGGCTAGCGTTGTGGGGAATTTCTCATAACACAGGTATCCTGGGCAACTCTCAGGGACAAGCAATCATAGAGCACGCCAACTGCCTCCTCAAAAAAAAGATACGCGTCCTTGGGGAGGGGGAAGTATACAGGGACCAAATCCCTGTCAGTAGACAGGCAGAGATCTTAGCAAAAGCCCTCTACGCGTTGAATCCCTTTGAAAGCGGAGACTGCAGTCGAACCCCTGTACAGAAGCATTGGCAGCCTAAGATCTTAAGTGAAGGGCCTTCCGGTCAAGGTGAAATCGGATAATAGAGTATGGGAGACAGGTTGGAGAATATTGGTGTGAGGAAGAGGATATGCTGCTGTAAAAAGTGAGGAGACAGGAAAAATCATATGGGTTCCATCGAGAAAGGTGAAACCGGACTTCAGGAAATGTGACTGATCTCCTCTCATATTCATATAAAATCGGGATAAGAGTTCTTTTTACAGAACTGTTTGTGGGGAGACTGAACCAGATACCTGAGCGACCACAGAGAACCGGTTCACAAGAAGCTGAAGAGGATGAAGGAACATACTGAGAAGATAAAAGGTCAACCCGCTCCATGACTGGCTACAGAGACTGTTTGCTTGGACAGGACCATGGCTTACATAGATGCTTAAAGCTATAGGCTTAGTGCTCCTAGTTATTATCTGCATTATAATGTGTGTTTCATGCTTTATAGAATGCTTGCAAAGCTGCTTACAATATATGATAGAACAAATTTCTGATCAATGCATACAGTGCTATAGGTTTCGCGATAGATTGTATCCAGGGTTAAGTTTAAGTAAGTTTAAATAAGTTTAGGCAAGTTTAGTTAAAATTAGGTAAGATTAAGTAAGTTTAGGTAGATTTAGGTAAGATTAGATAAGATTAGGTAATGTTGGTTGATAGTAAGATTAGGTAAGATTAGGTAGGATTAGGAAAATTGTATTCGCGCTGTAACGGGGCAAAGCTTTTCTGAGCATGGGGAGGGGGAAATGTTGTCATAGGCGTACCCAGCAGGGTCTCGAGTTGTGACACGACAGGACCTCCCCTGCTCTGTGATTGGTTAATGTGTGCTTAGACTACTTAGACAAAGTAAGGATGTGTATTTGAACTGATCCCACGCTGCAATAATCGCCATTTTACTGCTCGTCATATTGGTGCCTGTCGGCAGTTCTTAGCCCTGACTAAATAATTGGTCAGATGCGCAGGGGTTAATGCAGTGAGGTCAAACACGCACCGCAACACCGTACTATCCTAACAACCCACTGCTAAATCATGTCCCTGAGCACCACATCTAAACGGTTTTTAAACACGTTCAGGGCTGGTGATATTGGTGATACTGGGATGGAAATATTTGTGATCAGTGGATGGTCGGACTAGATGATAAGGAAGGTCTTTTCTAACCTCAGTGAATCTATGATTAACAATGCTTTGAAAACTGAGATGTGTTAAATAAAGTACGAGCAGCAATGTGAAAATATTTTATTCCATCCTGCTATCAAATAACTTCAGACTTAGCAACATACAAGACCTAGATGATTGGTTGGCTTTGTCAGCAGCATGTTAGTATTCTGAATTATTGATTTTATCAAAGACCTTGGAATGGATCAACTTCAGAGTGGAGGCTCACACCAAGGGACCCTTCACAAAGAGGCAGAACCATGAGCAGAACACAGAAAAACACTACCATATGATATGCAGGGATAGTGAGGGAGCCACAGCCTCCCTCTAAGCAGAAAGGGCCCTTGCAGTGGCAGTAATGTGGTGTGGGTGGATCCTGGAGTGACAGTGGCCAAACCGCACCTACATGAGTTGTTTCCAGCACAGCTACCAGGTGTGCAGTGAACAGGGTGAGCAAACTGGGTTTGGCACATCGGAAGTGCATGCATGCCAGTCTCCATGGCAGTATGTGCAGACAGGGCGCAATCCTACTCCCCACTGAAGAGACTAGCCCACCTAACACTCTGAGCCTTATCAGTGGAACTAGAGAAGCCACCATGGCAAAAGCTGTTGCAAAGACTTGGTGACCTAGACTGAGTGCCCAAGCAAACATGCAGCTGCCCAGGTGTGTGCTTCAGGGAGTGCTTGAGCCTGACATGAGGGGGCCAGGAGGAAGTGGGAGTACTATCTGTGTGCGGTGTGAGCAGCTGGACAATTTGCTCTGCCTGGTAGCATAGCTAAAGGAGGAGATAGAAATATTAAGAAGCATTAAGGAGTGTGAAAGGGAGATCAACTGGTGAAGTCATTCGCTGACATCCCTGCAAGAGAGGCACTGGGAGGACAACCCTGAAGTAGCAGTGGTTTTCCTGCCCTCTCACAGACAGGCAAAGAAAGGGGACCTGGGAGGCAAGGAGAAATGGACACAGGTTCCTGCTTGGGGTGGCTGGTGACCCCCTTTCAGCCTACCTCACCTCAGGTGTGAGATAGCTGTGAATTTTCTGATTTCAAGCTTTGACCATATAAAGCCCTGAGCATTATCTGACCTTATATCAAACTCAGCTTTGCACAGAAATTTGAATCAGAGACCTCCTGTGGTCCTTTCCCATCTTAATTTTTCCTTGAATCTATGAATCTGTACTATGAAGAACTAGGTCTGACAAAAAATGCTCTGCAAAAACTTCACATTAAAACAGAATGAATATTTTTCTTTATTTGAAAACATCTTTTATGCAAGGCTTGATGGAAGGGGACTCTGATCAATTTTACAACTCCACAGCTGTAGAAAGAAGTGAAATCTGAAAATTCAGAGCTCTAAACATAAAATTGTTATAGTTATTTTCAGAATACAATGTTAAAAAAAAAAGTAATTACACTTACATTTGGAGTTTTGGAATACACTTTAAAAGCTCAGTAGATAAAATAAATATCTTATGAACACTATGAGATGAGATCAAACACTGTAATAAATGCAGTGATTATTTCAAATCAGTGATACCTATGAAGCAACTTCCTCAAACAGATACCAACTTTTATAATATCCAAACTAAAAATCAAAGATTGTAAGACCTGACCTTGATAAATCACTCCTTCCCCTTATCCCCCAAATATATTTCACAACACATGCTATTGTGGCAGTTCAGAAACTTAATAGAATGATAAACACCACTAAGAACTTCTCATGCCTTCAGGGAAAGCTGTATTTATCAGTTCAAAAGGTTGTACTCTATAGACCAATTCATAGAATGTGACAAAACTCACACTGAAATTGTCTAGAATTCCTTACACAATATTAGCAATATAGTCAAATATGAAAAATAGGTGTAACAGACCTTCCTTTACAGGCAGAATGTGACAATAGGGGAAAGAAATAATAAAGTAATGTATCATGAAGTAAATTACTTAAATCTTACTGGAAACTAACAAACAAATAAGCAAACAAACATTATAATTACATACAAACATAACATAAACATATTGAAACCTGTAGCTGAAAGATAATGAATAAGGTGCTGCAGAGAGCCCGGTGTATACATACACAGCTTATATAACCTACATGATACTCACGGACATATGGTAGCTTTATATACTACAGGATATTGCTCTGTGGGTTTACCAAGGACAAAAAAGTTATTAAAGGAAGAAACAATAGCTCATGTGTCAGAAGCCTGTTTCTGGAACCAACTAACCTCAAGTTTTAGTATTAGATCGTTACAGAAATATTTGCTTCCCATGCATACTGACTTCTTAGCATCACAGGGAAAGAAAAAAAAAGCAAGAAAAAAAAAAAAAAAAAAAAAAAAAACAAGTTATCCAGGTTCATGATTGCTCTGCTTTGTTCTATCCACCCACGACAATTAAATAGTTTCTGTTTTTCTGGTGCAGAGACAGCAGCAGAACTGTTATGTAGATGTCATGGTTTTGCAATTCTGATATTGGTATTCCACATCATAACATCATGTACAGCATGGGTAAATAAAGGGTTAATACTCCAGTTCTGTGGATTGACAACCTTCCAGCCACTTGCTTCTCAAAAGAGAAGAAGAACTACATATCCCAGAGGACCTCATAGTCAGAGAAGGAAGATACATCACAGAAGTCACGGGATCTTGTTTGTGTTTTTTTTCAGCGCACTCTCTCTGGTAGCCAGACAGAGGGGTGGGTGTGCTTCCAAGCTGTGTGCCTTCATTCAAGTAGGCCTTTTGGTTTTGGAAACTTTCTCTCTCTTATTTTATTTGATTTATTATCCTTACTTTCAATTAGATTGCATTATATTATGTTATCTTGCATTCTGATATCATAGTTAGTAAAATAAGTTTTCCTCCTTAGACCATTGCTGCTGCTCCATTCTTTTTCCCTCTCTGAGCCCAGCTCCCATTCTGCTACCCCTTTCCCTTTTCCCTTCCCATTTGTGGGAGCCAGAGGGCCCACAGGCCTACTGCCCCTCTGTCACAGGCATAGATTTATCTAGATTGATCTAGGTAAGTCCATGACAGCAGAGTAAAATGTAAATAGAAGCGCAAGGAAAATGTGCATACATAGTGATGTGCAAGTGAAATACTGGGCCCTGAGCTGACTAGGTGAAGTCTCTGGGATTATAATAGTTCTGAAAAAACAGCAGTCAAAACCAGCAAATAAAGCATTCAGAATTATTAGGAAAGGTGTAAAGAATGAAAGAAGAGATTATCACTATGCTGCTGTATTCTCCAAAGAAAATAAAAACAAAAAAGATCCAGAGTATGTTGTTGAGAAGATTCAGTGGCACAGGACACATCTTGTATAAAAAACAGATTAGGTCTGGAGAGAGAGAAAGAGACAGTAAAAAAACTATAAAATCAAACTGATGCAGGGCTGGTAAATGAGGAGAAATTGTACACTCTTTCAATACAGGAACTGCAGACATGATAGGAAACTAGTGTAAGACAGATTCATAACAAAAGAAGCAGCTGCTCAGACAATGCAACAGTACCACAAGATGCTGTGAATGCTAACAGTTTACAGAGCCTTCAGGGTAAACTGAAAAATTGCATGGAATCAAAACACACTGAGAATATATTCATTTCAAAAAAGCTCACGATCCAAAACAAGTTGAAAACTGAAAATTGTTCAAAGGAAAATCATGATATGCCCTGTCTTTATAACTAAATATTCACTCTGCAAACTCTGATCTGCACAGATCAGTAGGGTAGATGAATTTTTTACCTACAACAAACTTTTTTATCCTCTATTAACGCCATTCTCCGAACCTTAGCTAACACCACATTGCTACTATGCTCTTGTACTTCAGTTGAGCATAATCAGCTTTGACCATTCAGAGTCTGCATTATGTGTCACATAAAAATTTCTTCTCTGTACTAGTATACTAATGAAACAAAAGAAATTACCCAGCATCCATAGCTCAGAAATTACTCTTTTATCAGAAACACTTTTTAATGACTAGGGTGTCCTTACTGTTCTGCATTAAATCTTCAATTTTCTGTTGTGCAAAGACAATGGAATCCTATTTGTATTACTTAAAGTGCATTTATATACTAAAGGGTAGTTCCTCATCTCAAATAATTTGCCATCCAAAAGAAGTCATACAAGTACAGTCATATATAAAAGAAAATTCAACCTGCACAAAGACAGAAAGTAGGTAGGTAACAAAAGATGGAGTGGATTAAAAAAAAATACAAAAATTGAATGTGGTTTTACATTCAGTTCTTAGTCAAAAAGTAAGAGGCCTTAGCTTTGTTTTAGAATGGGGAGTGCAAGTTAACTACTACTAAACAGCAGCTAATTAAGCCAATGTAGCATGGAAAATTTTTTCCCCTTCTTTTTCTGAAAGATTCATGAGGTTTGGCTTCTCTGCTCAACAATACTCATAGCTCAATCTAATTCTGTCTCATATGTTGTGGATTTTATATAAATGCATCTACATAAAGTATCTTAAGGTTAGTCCTTTTTAAAAGTTCTCAGCAGGGACTCATTTCAATATGAATCAAATAAAGATAGACAAAGCCCAACCACAACTTCTTTTGTATGTGGAAAGAATTTACAACAAAATTACAACTGAAATTTAATGAATTAATTCTCAGCAGGTCTTTCTCTGTTTACCTTTCCCCACAAGGGATGGAGAGAATGATTTCATAATGCAGACAAAGTCAAGAATTTTCCCATCTGAATATAAAGGTGATCTGAAAATAACAAACTTAGAGACCACATGTACATTGTTTGTATGGCTTTACTTAGCATTTGCTTAGTGCAGAGTGCTCAAACTGGCATTGTGGGCTTGGGACAAATGAGCTGTGAAATACACTTTGTATAGTTTTTCAGATAACTTTTTGTGACTATGGTAAGGAAAGATATTTTCTTCCATGTAAATAAATTTAAAAGTAAATGATTAATTGGACCTGAGTTATTGATCTATCAGGTATATGAAAGATAATCTTAAACAAAGTCCACTACTTTTGTACACAGTGGAGGGGGAGGTTAGCTACCAAGAGTATAAACTAAATGTCGGTGACCATGGTTCAAGTCAAAGATCCATTCAGGGATTGTGGTTAAAGTAATACCTACTTTTAGATAATCGGAGTATCAATGACAGAAATAAAAAATAATAATAATAAATTAAAAAAAAAAAAAGGAAATTTAGGAAAACAAGCATTAATATGTATGAAGAAACATTTTTAACTACTTATAACTGCAAACGTTTTTACTGTTTTCCATGGAGAAATTCCACTGCGTGTCAAAAACAGGAAGAACTTTAATGCACTAGCTTCCTAGCAGCTGCATGAAAACAAGAAGCCTGATACATGCCCACATAACAGTTCTTATGTAGACATCAAGTATCCAAGAATGTTAGCAGAATCCCCCCAAGATGTGTTTAATACAATACTTATCAGGCATTAGGAGATCTAGTCATGCATTATCTTTATAAGGATTGTGGGCTTAAGTCTCACCAGTAATTACAGATTTTGTTATAGATGAAGGTCATTTCTTTTCAGGTTCTACAGTTCTTGTAGGGAAGTCATGAAATCCTGGTAACTCACACTTCTGTCACAAAAATCTTAGTGTGTATGGGGGTATCTTCAACCTCAAGGAAAAGGGATAAACAATAAAATCCTTATTTCTTGAAGGTGTCTCATCTCCCTCAGCACTAGAGACAAAAATAAAAGACATACAGATATTGCAGGATCAATAGGGACTTTCCAAGAAGCAAATCACCATAATCTTCTTTCTTATTGCTGCATTGTACAATGTGGTGTCATGAAGAACTACCTGTGCTAAGTTGAAATGACTTTACTTGGGTATCAGAAGTAAAATAGATGTGTTCATATGGACACCTGCACAGAATAATTAACCAGGTTTCTCTGTGACACAGATTTATACAGTTGGTGGCTGCAGGTGAACATTTAAGAATGACTGCAAGCAATATTGACTTCAGTAGTTCAGTGAACCCACTAACCACTAGACAGTATTTCACAACTGTTTCGGAGGACAGCACACATTTTCTGATGCCCAAGGACTTTAGCAATTTCTCAAGATGCAGGAATTGCCTTATTTCATTAATCCATTGGTTTGGAATTTATTTTCAAAGGCATGCAGAGTGTTTTAGAAACAGTAGAAAAAAATATTCCTGAAAATAAAGGGGTTAACGTGCTATAAAAAAATTCCTTTCACACCTCAAATAATGTTTTCCTTTGTCAGCCCACCCAAAATTCATTCTAGCCATACCATATAGCACCTATGAATGTTCTTATTACTATATATATGTGCACAGATATTTTATTCTTGATGAAGTCTTAATTTTCATTTATCTGTGACAGGCAGTACCAAACATTGTTTATATTATATGGAAATGGTTGTTAGAGGCACTATTAGGATTGTTTCGTCCTTGTGATTTTATTTCTTTTTTTCTTTTTTTGGCTTAATGACACAGTATTAACTATTTATTATCTTATCCTGTTAACATTATTTTTGTTTTCATTTATGCACTATAAAGTCCTTATTAACAGCATCTGCATTTATAAGAAATTATGTAGAATTGTCATTCCTACAGTAACCTACCACACATTCAGGTCTAACATATCACCTTTGATGCAGATGACCAAAATAAAAAATATTTTCTCAATAAAAAGATAGGTTAATAACATGCAGACTTTTATGTAATCTGAGACAGTATACAAATGCAAATCTTTTCTATTGTGAATATTCAAATTCCAATGAAAAGAAGAAACTATGATTTTATTATTTTAATGACAAGATCAAATGAAAGTAAACTTAAGAGTGAAAAAGGTCTTTACTGTGCCTACCAATTAAGATGGAAATACCTAGGAAATTAAATCCTATACAAGCAAAAAAGGCTGGTAAGGAGTGTGCATGGGTAATCTTAATCACAGTAGAGAGCAATGAACCTTGAAAGGACATCTTGTTTGTGCACTTTCTCAAGCCATGATCAGTTAGAAAAACAAAAGAAAAATCATTCCAATGTTTCTGACAACTGTTGGGGTAAGCTTGTACGAGCAAATATATTTCCAAAAGACAAAACTATTGAGGTTAATAATGATGAGAGAATAAACAGGAAAATTGAAAAAGAAAAATGTGCAGAAGATTTTTGTAAATGACATTTTTCTCGGTGTCTGGAACTAGTGTCTTATTTCTGGAATTGTATGACTGGATACCAAGCATCATTGAAATAGCATGTCAGGGCACTGAAAGGAAAGATTCTTTTTCTTTGTCCAGTGCAGGTAGGAATATTTTATTTCACACATCATTTGCAAACTGCTGTGGGGATTCCAGAAAGCCAATCTGGCATCACAAAATTGATAGTTGGGGACTGAGGAAAAAAAAAAAAAAAAAAAAAAAAA
>PPHD01002095.1:0-14723 GCA_002909625.1 Bambusicola thoracicus | reverse complement strand
AAAAAAAAAAAAAAAAAAAAAAGGAAACACTGTAAAAATAACCCATTACATATAGTGATGCTTCTAAATTAGTATGTTCCAGCAGTAAAAACAAAGAAAGGACACAGTCCAGTCTGAACAGAGATAGGAAATAAGACTGCACAAGGGTATGATGTGTGACTGCTTCTGCATTTGGCATGGAGAGCTAGTTTGCACAACATGCACACAATGTTGATGGGGAAAAAAAAAAAAAAAAACAGCTAAAGACACATTAGCCCTTTTTAAATGATTTTTACAGAGCTACATTAGATCTAAGTTCAGAAGGAACTTCAAGAGCATCTGATCTGCTCAAACTTTAAGACAGGTAATCCAGTTACGTTTTATTTGGAACGTAGCTATCATCATTTATCACACTGAATGGAACCAGCTTCGATAATATAGCCAGTGAACTACAAACCAATCATCCACAATTCATCCGAGCAAAAATGATGGACACTGAAAATTGTTACATAGAGGCTTCTTTCTATGTGCTAAAAATACCGAGAACATTCTTCAAATTAAAGAGATGCTATTTTATATAGTAGGGTGAGTAGTATTTAACGCATCACTGTCTAGCAACAAATATATCTTTTGCAGAAAATATTCTGCAGTAATTAATGAAAATAATGAAAATAATTTACTCGAAAGAGTAAAATCATAGGTCATTAGAGTAACAGGGAGAGAGCAGTGGTGGTTATTACTAAGTTAGTATTGTTTTTTCCAGCTCAGGGGAAACCAGTAGGTGCTGCTTGGCCAAACAAAGTAGCTACAGATGTTATGAGACATGCTCTTGAGATTGCCACTTTTCATACACATTGAGATGAAAAAGGTGCTACTCTTTGAGTATGCTTTATGGAAATCATTTGCAGGAACCTGAAGTCTTAAAATTATTATGTGGATTAGATAATATCAAGAAAGCATTCCCTTGACTAGGGCAAACGGGCTTCACGATGGAACAGTTAGATAACTTGAGGGTATCTTCATGAAATTCACTTCAGAAACAACTGTGTACCTCTGTCACAGTGGATGGTATTCGAGACATACTTAAAAGGTAAAAGAGATGGGGACAAGCAGACAGAGAGGTCATTTATAAACAACCAGGGCCAAGCCTTCATTGAAAACACTGTCAGATTAACTAGCATCGCTGCCCAACTGAGGGATAGGACACATACTTCCTCTTCATACTGATCATACTTCGTCCCTCACCCCCAACACAGTGCCAAAGGTTTAGAGGGAAATTATTTGGGAGTTAAAAAGAATTCTTACCATCTACTGATTAAAATGTAGATCTTCTTTAACACACATCTGCATAAAACTAAATTTGCCCTTTACTACATCTGAAACAACAAATATAATTTCATCCAACTACATGTGAGAGTAAAATGGCAGCAGAGCACTGCCAGAACATATGCACTGGATAACAAAGTACAGTCCTGACAAACAATTAACTGCATTTAAATACAGGTAGTAAAGCCTATTAAAAATACATATAATAAATTGCTAATCATGTAGGAAGTAAAACCCTTAAAAATTTCTAACACAGGAGTTCATGAACCTTCACAGTATATAAAAGTATAATGGCAGAAGGATATGTTGCATTACTCCTTTTAAGTGCATTCACATTCCTTGGGCACCACTGATGTATTTGACACCCCCAAAAAATCATAATTTATTATACTTATTTCAGCCTTTAATACCTGTTCTCTTAGTAAATTTCTTCAAAATGAAGAAATATACTTGACAATTTATGTACATGTTCCAACACTAATTTTTCTTGCATCTTTTTCTTTCACTCTTTAATTATTCAAATTGTTTGTACTATTCTGTGCTTGTAGACATCTCTCTCGATCTATCCATTCTTTCCAATTTCTCACTTAAGACCGCTCTGTGTCCACTGCTTTAAAGCTGTAAATTCAAGTCATTCCTTAAAGCTGAGATAAAATTTCAAGGAAGTAATTAGAAAAAAAATTACCCTCTAAAATAATGGTCAATTCATGAGATTTTAATAATATGATGCAACTCATTCACAACTGTTTTATTAACATATTCATCATTTTCATCTAGTTTGATTTGATTTTAATATGTTATGGAAAGTCTATCCTAAGATTTATCTACTGTGAAATTATCTCATTGCTGATAATTAATTACATTGATAAAACTTTAATTGTGGCAGTCTTCTACTACAGAAAATCTCTCAATTATCTTGGTAACAGTAGACCAAGTGGGAAGAAGTTCCTTCTGTGTAAAAAAATAAGCATCAGACTTCTTAACGGGGTGTATTGATAGGATTGAATTTCAGAACACTGTAATCTATTCTGATGAGATATCAATTCTTGTAGTCAATTCAGGAAATCTCTACCATCTACAGTCACATTTAATAATGTAAATAAACATTACAATAGAGAGTAGGTAGATTTGCAAGGATTTTGCAAGGTAGAATGCAACAGAATGCTTTATTGAAATCTAGATATTTCTACACAGTATATTTGGAAAATGCCTCCTGATTTTTACACTATTTTTATGAGCACACACATAGCTGTACTTGCAAGTCAGTTTCATATTATCCACTTTTTCGGTACCACCCTAGATTTTATACATTGAACTTCACAAGTTATCTCCTTTTCTGATTTAAAAAAAAAAAAAAAAAAAAAGGGTTGTAATAAAATATCTTCAAGTCCAAAGTAAAGTAAAGTTCAGTAAGTAAATCCCTAAGACTAGTAAAACAGGCCCTTTGGAAGTATTCTACATATTTCAGTATTTGTTTAAAACAAATATAAAAAGCATACAGCTAAACCTATAACAATACTTCATGAGAAGTTTTTGTTGCTATAAAGTAGTAATGCATAGGCACTGTACTGAATATCCATGCAATTTTCAAACTGTGGTAAGGCATGCAATTTAGCAATGTTTTCTATTTAACAAGAAGTGTTATCTACAGTATTACAGCAAGAAATTTGAGTCTTTCCATCCCTTAAATTAACTAGTTTATGAACTTTCACGGGACACCTGCTCATGACCATAAGCAGCACCCTGGACCTGATCACGGGCCTAATCTCAACTGAAACTTCTTGTTTCTGCTACCATCTGCATCACCTCTAATTCTAATTAATCAACAGTACATGAGCACTGAAAATAACCCTGTCTTGAGTGAAATACTTTTGGAGAAGTACTACATTTAAAAAGACATGTGAGCCCTTCTTGTAGACCCTAGCTGAATTAAGATGGTTCTGACATTTGTAACGAAGGGGAGAGAATTATTTTTTCCCTGCAGTGAAAAGATATACACTTGGTGAGAACAATTAGTTTTCCAGTAGGGCTTTGCAAATATATTATTAGGTAAATCCACAGTTTCATAACCATATAAAAAAAGATAACTGAAATATTCTTGGTGATTTCTATTTAAATGAAATACCAGAAATGTTTCTGTAGTTCCATTTTGAAAATACCTTCTTTTCCCCATAAAAGGTTACAAATTCTATCCTGAAATTGTTTTAGTTCAGTATCACAGAACTATTTAAAGCTACAGAAATACAAATTTGGAACAAGTTAAGTGTTCCATTTCAAGTCAAAATTAACTTTTTTTTTTTTTTTTTTTTTTCTCCCCCCACCAAGATTTTCCTATACACCATTAAAGTTTTGTTCTTCATCAAGGAAAATCAATTCTTATTTCCCTTCAGTTATACCTTAATACACTTTTAAAATGAATATATATTCTATTATTGCATGTCTTTACCTATATATACTGTTCCACAGGCTAGAGAGTCTTCCTGTTTTAATAAATAAATGCAAGTAAATAAAAATGTTTTCCTGTTTTTTCATATTCTCCACACCCATGCCATTATATTGTCAGCAGTTCACAGCCAAAACAGTTTGTTTCCTTTCCTTACAAATTCTTATGCATTTAGGACAGTTGGTAATACACAGTCTACTTATGAATCAGTTCAAACTAATGATGCTGACTACATTGTTCTGATCTAAATAAGTAATGTAAACAAAATATCATTAGAATATGATTCTCCAGAAGGTATGTATCACTTTTGGAGACAGAGTTGTTCTTATGAAATGAGAATGCCAAATCATTTTTGTTTGTTTGTTTGTTTTTTTACACCTTTCTAGTAGATCAGAAATCCAAATCCAACTCAGACCTCATCAGTAAATTCTTCTTGAGTCAAAACTCTCCAAATAAAATACAAAAAGTTGTATTTTCAGAACCCATAGAGACTTATGTAATATCGATGGCAAGCTTACACAAAGTCTCCAGAGACTGCCCAGAGAGGCTGTGGATGCTCCAGCCCTGGAGGTGTTCAAGACCAGGCTGGACGGGGCCCTGGGCAGCCTGGTCTAGTACCAGATCTGGAGGTTGGTGGCTCTGCCTGTCGTGGGTTGAGATGAAACTTGATGATCCCTGGGGTCCCTTCCAGCCCAAGACATACTATGATTCTATGACTCTCCATATTTTGAACATAAAAACTATACAAAACTAGTCTGACAAGTGGCAACTCTTTCTAGGTTAAAGCAAAACTTGATGGGACTCTTGTTTCACTAAGAACTTAAAATGTACCAAATATACAGACAAAGGTACCACCAGTGAAATGGAGGAGGTTCTAACTCAATTCCTGCAGGAAACTTCATTAACTGTAACAGACCAGAAAAAATTAACATGAACAGAATTTCAATGGCACTTAACCTAGTAGGATAAATTCCATCAAATATCTGAAAATACAGTATCATTCCACAATTCTTACGCATGTACTATTTAAAAACATTACAAATATATGTTCTACATGAATTTCAGATTAACAGGATAAAACAGTTCATTGAAAACGTGCAGGACACTTCATGTTCTAATCATGTTCTAATTGAATTTTTCTTGTTTTCTATTTACTTATTTTCCCTGAAGTACTCTGAAAGAGGTTTGAATAATCTGTATTAAACTGCAATCCTCATTCTAAGAATTACTTTTGAATGTAGCATTATAATAATATTTGTTACATTTAAAAATAACTACCATTTAATATGTAAAGAAACAGACTGCAATTAGAGGAAGGGAAGAAAAAGCAAATTCTGTGATTTAATGGAAGTCAAAAAACAAGTTAGGTTAAAATCCTGGTCAGATCCCAAAGATTAAAATGTTATTATGGAAAACATTTGGAAACAAATCAACAGTGAATCTGAATGTTACAGAACATGTCTTCCAGGAATAACTCTGGAAAGCTGTTTTTATACAAAAGTATAGTAACAAAGAAGGGGCTATAAATGCATGGACTATGCACATCAGGAAGGATATCTGGGTGTTGCTAAGGAGTAGGGTCCTTAAGTGATGAGTAAATTGTCAGACTTCAAAACGAAACTAAGCAGAGCAAACAAATAGGAAAACCCCTTAAATTAATGAGGAAACGGAACACTGTTCTGCAAGCTTGCATTGGAAAGAAAGAACTGAAATACTACTGAACATTTTGCTGCTGTCACAAACAAAAATACTGTAAAAAAAAAAGTAATAATAATATCTGGTAGGAAATTAAATATTTCTATGTTGACAGTTAAAATCTGAATAATCAAGTCACTTTACTTCAAAACACTTGTTGGATTGACATTCAGTTGCAATACACATTTCTTGCAATTATAAAAATGTATACAAAGCAACTAATTCCAAATGTATTTTCAGAAAGCATAACACTCTTTGATGGACCATGAACAAAAGAGCGTGATTTCAGTTATAACCTAGTCTCAAGCTATCATTGTTGGGACATTTGTCTGTATATTGTAAGAGTTATAAATAACTGAGGGCATATGTTGGATTGCAAAAAGACTAAGAGGTAGGTTTGGATTGCAATAAATATTATATAGGGAATAAATATTCAGTTGTAAAATAATGGCGAGTTACTGCTAGATTAACAGATGAACAATGAGAATTGTCATCAATACATGAAATATCTGGAGGAAACATGGAACATGTAAAACTGACACATTTTAGTTTCTGAGTACTAATAATATGATTGACAAGTTATCACAGTATAGAGATCTTGTGCTATTCATTCTTTTGCTTGGCTCTCAAGCCAAGTATGGGTGAATCAAAAATTACCCAATGGTTAGAGAAGTTACCATGAAGGGACATAATTCGCATATATTGCTCAGATATTTCCTTCCAGTGAATGGATTTATGCATCAATTTATGTCTCTGGAGCATATATTTGATGCAGACAGGTTTGACTAGCCACCTTCCTGCACCAAGGGGTCATGAAGTTACATTCTGCTATGCAGACCAGGAGATAGGAGAGACTTTTGTAAATACAAGGAGACTGGAGTATACAGAGAAGATGAGACTGATCAAAGTCCTAATTGCTATAGACTGCAAAAATGTTCAGAGGAGTTCTACTTGCTCAGTGTGCTAGATCTGATTTTTGAATACTCCTGTGGTTCAGAGAACTCAGAGTTCCTGTAGTTTCAGTCACAGAGCTCTGTTTTGAGAAAAAAAAAAACCTCATCATTTACCAGCCAGCTGCCAGGATAAAGATGTAGATTCAACTTCTGACATTCAGGAATAATACCTTACTCTTCTGTACCCTTTTTGTTCAGGCATCTTCCACAATATGCATCAAAACTCCATTATCAGGATGTTTTATACTGTTCCTGATAGCCAGTCAGTCCCAGCCAACAGATAAAATGTTGGCCTACACTGCATCTTAGAGAGGTCTGATCCTCATTCTTGCCAAACTGCTATCTTCAAATGAATTGCTTTCTCTCCATAGTATTTCCTAGTTCTTAATTTTTCCCTTGAATCCTTGAGCTACTTGCTGCCACCATATCAACAATTTCACTCCTGATTATGTGTTTTGTCTTTTATTATCTTATATGGCTATGGTGTACATCCTTTCTCGTACCTTAGCGACATAATAAAACTGAGTCAAGACTACATAGCTGTGCTGCACCAAATGAGATCTGAAGTGTCGGGTTGCAGCATGCTATCTCTGGAAGTAGGAATGTCAGCAAACATTCATTAAATACATTCAGTGCCATGTGAAGACCAAAGGCCAGAACAATGAGTGGATAATGATTCTGGCCTACTGTGACTCTAAGGCTCTTAGAGAATACAGATATTGTAGAGAGCTGGCAATAAGCTTCACACTGAAGAAAAGGAAAATGTTTTTGTTTTCTTTTTTTTTGTTTCTCTGTACCAGGGGGATTTATCCCCACAAATTCACCATATCCCGAAACTGAGTATTTCAATGCATATTTTCAGTTTTATCAAATCTAAAAAGATTCTTGAATAATCGTCCCATTCAGCAGCATGCCTATGTTTTCCCTAGCCTTCGTTTTGCTGTTGAAAAAAAGAGGTGTTGTCAAATATGTTGCCCTTCACGTCCCTTGCCAGATTCAATTTTATTTGGGCTTTGGCTTTCTTAAGATGACGGCAGCATGGTGGTGGTTCAGTGATAGCAATCACCATGGAATAAAAGTTTGCAGATAGGATTCTTCTGTTGTTCCCTACCCTTAGAGTAATACATGGATTTGGTCTTTGGTAGAGAGAAAATCCTGGGGTTTTCTTGTCTGACCCAGTATGACTGTTCTGATTTTATGAGTATGTGACAGCGGGTACACTGTGATTGAAAGCATAAAGACATGGTATCTCCATGAGACAAGGTGTTTCTTAAATCTGCTCTTGATAGCAAAAAAAGATAAGGTATGGGTCAACATATGACTTGGATGAACAGAACAAGAGAAAAATGTTTATGTATATAATGTAGCTCTTAGATTCAGTAAGATGTGTACTAAAGCATCACCAGAAAGGCAGAATCTGCCCAAATTGGGAGGAAAGATCAAACTGACAGGGAAAAAGTATGATAGCAATAATTGTTATAAGTCTCCAGGGCTCAATAACAAAACTAATCAGAGATTTGGGACTGACTCATGAAGAAAGAAGATAAACATTTATCATAAATTTCATTTAGCTTGACAGTCAGGAGCAAAATAAGAGGTGTGGAGATGCTAAGAGAGGGAACATAACTTGTCTTCACTGTCCAAGAGAGTAAGTAAAATAAATAAATAAATAATTTAAAAAAAAATGTTTTAGATTTAAAGATATAAGATTTTCAGATTTAAGGTATTAATGACGGGAAAATAGATGAATATCACTTTTATGTAACAAAATTTATGAAAATTTGCTCTCTAAAAAAAAAATCAGTGATTCAGTTTTATGAAGTTAGGTAGAATAATATTCAAGCCTTGCAAAATCAAAACTGATTTACAGGACCAGACATTGTTCACATGCAAACAAACTTCTGGTGTGAGATCATACAATTATTTATGCTGCAAGTCCAACCATAACTGGTGCTCTACATCAAAATCAGGAAAAAAAAATACTTAAGGTGAATACAAAAACATAATGACAATAAAGGGTTAACAGAAGTTATCAAAATGTGTATCACTGACTGGAAGGTTTACTTCAATCAGTTACCTCATTACTAAAGCGACTGTATTTCTAAATGAAACACCTGTGTTGTACAACATTGGCTATCCATTTCCTTCAAAAATGTGGTTTTTAAAAAAAAAAATCTATATGGACTAAAAAACAAAACAGAAACAGAGCAAAACACCAACAAAAAGAAGCATGTAACGCATAGAAATTTTCTGAAAACCACTGTTAGCCAGCAACAGTAAAATGACTTCTCCCAGTTAATTACCAAGGTTTTACTAAAATAACATGGAAAGGCATGGGAAAAAAATACTAAACACTGAAGAAAAAAAGATATGCTATCAACTGTTATGAAAAAAGGCTGCTAAGGAAATACAGAAGGAAAATAAGCCTTAATGGAAAACCAGTAGACACAGATTTTGGAAGCAGCATCTTTAGCAGAAAACAAAAATGCTAAGATGTTATAAAAATTGAGTGCAATAAAATTCTTTATAAAATCAGAAAAAGAAGAACAGATGGTGAGGTAGAAGTAGGGCAAATATCGAAATTTATCTAAGAGAACGATGCACAGTACTGGCTATGCAGTGTGGAGAAAGATGATTTATTATCATTGGGAAGATTCTGGAAACAGCACTAGAATTAAAATAAGTAAGATGCTGTGTGAAGAACTTAAATTGCATGGATCAGTGACAACACTGCTGTTAACAACAAGATACAGAATGTTTGAGTTTTCATCAGCACTGAGCTCAACCTTAGTTAAACTGTATGATTCATCATCATAAGAAAATAGATGCAACCAGACTCACCTTCTGAGGCTCAATGATGAAGTCAGACAGAGTGTAATTGAAAGTTGTGGAAAGAAACACTTCTGAAATAAAAATTGAACACAAAGTATTTCTGACATTTAGTCAGCTCTGATAGTTTCCTATTTCTAAATGAAGCTGTATGAAGGTTTTCCACACTAAGAAATACTGATTTAAAAAAAAAAAAAAAAAAAAATTATCAATGTGGAAGGATGGCTGACCCAGGGAGGTCATGTTTATCTCCCCCTGGGCCACTGCAAGCAAAACAGCCACTGTGGATCACTGTCTCTCACACAACAACGATGGGAGTAGGTGAAAGGAATGCAGAGCTGAGATAGAGACTGCGGAGCTGCAATAGACTGCTGGGCCAGGTGCTTTGAGACAAGCTGCAATCAACTGCAAGTTATGAGAACCGTGCATTATTGTACTTAGCATGCTACTTCTACCGCTCTATATAAACGGCTATGTGCAGTTATTAAGTGGCTTGGCTATAGTAACCATATTGGTGTGTGGCCTCATCCGTGCCGCACCTCGGATGAATACTGTTCTCCAGGGGACTCTGAACAGTCGCTCAGTGATATATCAATATGATGAAAATGGATGAACAAATTTTGTAAAATATGTACACATACACACACAATTTTGGTGACAGTAATTGTAGTTTTGGTTATTCAAGATATTATTTGAAGATTTTTTTAACAGTTTTTAAAGAACATCAAATACAAGACAGTGTAATAGAACTGACCATTTCTAAAGTTTTAAGTACAATTTATGGTATGAACATGGTTATTCAGCCAAACATTCCAATCTGTTTGCAGAAACTGATGTCCTACTTAAAAGCTATTATCTGTAATGCAATTTCTATTAATGGATAATAATTATTTAATAATAACATTTCTCCTTAGGGATGAAATATTATTCATATCAGAGAGAAGAAATGCAAGCAATTAACTGTACACATTAGTGATCCTAAGTTCTATCTATCTAATACTTGAGAGTGATGCGTGACACAGGGAATTCTCACTTAGAACTTGTGATGTCATAACTCAATTCTTATAACTTGAAATAGTCAGTAAAACAGAATAAAATACAGACTTTTTGAACTGCCTACTAGATTTGTCATAGTCTGTGTAGTCTAGAATTTCTCCTCCGTCATAGAAGGTGTATTGAGGGATAGAACGGGATTTCTAACCCTAACTGTATTATAACTACTCATAGACAAAAGTAACTACAGGCATCTATTTAAATTTTAAAAAATAAACTTTTTTATTTAGAAAGTCTTTGTTTAGAATATTTACAGTATCTATGCAATGTGATATGATGAGAGCTTTTTTTATAATACATAAAACATCCTCTTTCAAGTCAATCTCCAGATACTTTACAAGGTGTTGTACTTGTATGAGCTGGAAAGAAAACATTCTCAAAAACGTGCATAAAATGTGTAAATCTTGAGAACATATCGCTGATATTCTCCTAACTGCTTGATATTTAGATTGAACTATTAAATACCTTAGAAAAAAAGCTGTATTTGTGAATGGATTTAGCAGTTTTACATATTAGGCTATCAGAAGAGTGCAATTTGGAAACTAAGGAATAGAGAGTTTTAACAGAATCCCTCCAAAGTACAAGCAGAAAATGACACCTAGCAAATCCAGGTTTTTTAACACAGATTGCAGGATGTCAACTGATAATGATTACTTGTCATTCTAAGAAAACACTTCGGGAGCTAAATAAAACTAGCTTTAGAAATAATGAAGAACAACTATTTAATGTATCCACAGATAATAAATTAAGAAATAAGATAGTGTTAGGAAACATTGAGAAAATAAAGCAACCACCAACCACCGAGTTACACAATATATGAAAATGGCCCAAATCACACATGGAATGAGAAGAAGAAACCCCAAGAGCAAGATCATAACCATGCTAATAAAGAGCACGGGTGCACATATTCACTATAACCTCTTGACGCTAGTTCCTAATGACTTTAAACCATTGATATTAGGACTGTAAGAGCAGTGGAGCGGAGAAAATAGCACAGGTAAATGAGATACGCACTAGAAATTAGCTAGAAATTGTACATAAACCATGGTTGATAAATGAACTACAAACAAACTTCCCTAGAAACAACAAGAAATTTCAGGAGGCAACTGGAACTACACCACACTGATTCCTACTTAGATTTTTCTTTTTATCTAAGCTTCATTAAAAGGCCAAATAAGCAAATAAATAAATAAATAAAACTAAAACAAAACAAAATCAAGAAATCTAACAAAGAAAACCAAAAAACATGTCCTTTCCTTTCAATGCAACTAATTTTTCTTGATTAGGTCTTCAATTATATCTATGTCCCTGTTTGTAAATTTTAATATTGGGCAATCTTTTCACATAATAGTTTCAACATTGTAAATTGTAGTAGAATGCCATAATTCATTAAGTTCTATCCACATTAATGTAAGTAAAATAAGATCTACTCATATTTCTTGGCAGGTTAATTTAATACTCTAAGTATACTGTACACTGGTTAACATTTTAAAATGTCAAGATTTGTTTAATTGCACTAGTATCTTCAGAAAAAGGAATATACATCTCTGGCCCTCAGGATGGTCATATTAACATTTAAAACACATCTACATATATTGAACTATGTAGAATATTTGTTTTCAATTCAAAATGCTTTGAATCAAGTCAGGCAAGATAAGATAACACACAAAGGGTAGAAAGATGTAGAATGCAAATTTGGATTAGTGTTGATTACTACAAGTAAAAAGATCTCAATCTCAATCTGAAAGAAAAATAATTATAAAAACATTTACCTAATGTCAGAAATTTGCACACAAGCTGAAAACCAAACCAAAAAATGAATCCAAAATCAGTACAAAGATTTGTTACACTACCATGTCTATTTGAAAACTAAATAACAGTAACAACAACAATAACAAAAACGCAACACCACTTCAACAGTAGATAATGAAACTGAAATTATTTTGAAATAGTAGACACACTCAAATTGTATTTTGCAAAAATGAATCATGAATATCAATGTGTGCTTTTAGTGTCAGTATTTGTCCATGAAAATACCTGGAAACTGCAATAATGATTGTGGACGTTGTCAATGGTTTACAGGCTGGTTTGGCGGAGTTCCGTGACTAGTGGGGTAGAAGGATTTCGCAAAATCCACACCTCTTGAAAAGGGAAACAGGGAACCCCAAAATAATTAAAGACAGCATCAATGATATGAGGAGAAACAAACTAATTTACTAAATATGGTTTCAGAATGCAAGATAACACACTATAATACAATATAATTAGAAATGAAGCAAATATATCAAATATAATAAGAGAAAGAGTATCTGAAAGCAGTAGGCCTTACAGTAGTGCTGAGGCGACCCATGTGGTCGGGACAAGAGCCGAGGGGAGAAGAGGAAGCGAGCATCAGTGGACTTTGCCAGAGTTTATATCTGCTCTTTGACCACAAAGCCCCCTGGGGAATGTAGTTCTTCTTCTCTTCCGGACAGGTGCCTGGAACTGGAGCATTAACACTTTAACTCCCACTGCACTACGTGATGTTATGATATGGAATACCAGTAACCAAAAGTCATAAAACCATGACATTCTAAAACGGAAAACATAACCCCCATTTTCAAGAAGGGAAAAAAGAAGATCCAGGGAACTACAGGCCTGTCAGTCTTAACTCTGAGCCTGACAAGATTGTGGAGCAGATTCTCCTGAACGCCCTACTAAGGCTCACAGAAAATAAAAATGAGGTGATTGGTAGTAACCAACATTGCTTCTCTGGGGAGCTGACATCACCAATTCATGCCTGACAAACTTGGTCACCTTTTATGATAGAGTTACAGCACTAAGTGGGTAAAGGAAGAGCAACTGATATCATCTACCTGGACTTGTGCAAAGCATTTGACACTGTCTTGCATGACATCCTGGCCACTAAATTGGAGAAAAATAGATTTGATGATTGGGCCACTCACTGGAAAAGGAATTGGCTGGATGGTTGTACTCAGAGAGTTGTAATCAATGGCTTAATGTCCAAGTGGAGACCAGTGACAAGTGGTGTTCCTGGGGGATCAGTGCTGGGTCAGGTGTTTTTTAACATCTTTGCAGGTGACATGAACAGTGGGATTGAGTGCACTCTCAGCAAGTCTGCAGATTATGCTATGCTGAGTGGTGCAGTTGGCACACTAGAGGGAAGGGATGTTATCCAGAGGGACTAGGACAGGCTTCAGAGGTCAGGACAATCCCAAGTACAGATACAGTTTGAGCAGAGAATGGCTTAAAAGCAGCCCTGAGGAGAAGGATTCGGGGATGTTGGTTGATGAAAAATTCAGCATGAGCAGGTAATGTGTGCTTGCAGTCCAGAAGGCCAACCATATCTTGGGTTACATCAATAAAAGTGTGACCAGCAGATTGAGAGAGGTGATTTTGCTCTCTTGAGACCCCACCTTTAGTATTGAGTCCAGTACTAAGGCTCCCAGAACAAGAAGGACACAGAACTGTTGGAGCAGATCCAGAGGAGGGCCATGAAGATGATCAGAGAGCCGAAGCATCTACCCTACAGGGACAGGCTGAGCAGATCTCTTGGATCATTTTTGTGGCCCTCTTCTAGATGCATTCCAGCAGGTCCTTGTTTCTCCTGCACTGAGAACTCCACATATGAATCCAATACTTCAGGTGAGGTCACACCAGTGCAGAGTAGAGGGACAGAATCATAGTTTTGCTTCAGTGGTAGTACCCAACGGGTGATTGCAAATGTAAGTTCAAATCAGTCAAGTTTGATGTTGAAAGCACTGACATTTCTTAATTTGACTGTCTTACTGACAGCGAGTGACAGAGGGACTGTAAGGCTGCCTATGCTAAGCACCATTTTTCTTAACCCACTGTGATTCCTTTAAAACTTACCTATCAAGGTTTTTATTGATGTTCCATATCATAACATCATGCAACAAGCTATCATTGCTGTCTTCCTTGTTCCCAGAATACTTTAGTTTTTGTACGTGGTTTCCAGCTCTGAGAAAGAAAGAACTATGGGTTCCTGGTTCCTTGGCTTCTTGGAACTCCAATTCTCAAGGGTCTCTGGTGTTCCCAGAAAGCCTCAGTATTTCCCCATGTAATGCAAGGATATAAAGCAACTTTTACTCAGAAGCTCTTATCTGGACTGTTCAGCCAGCCATGAGTGCCTGCTGATAACGTCTTGAATATTCTCTTTTTCATCATCTTGTTTTGTTCATTTGATTTGTTATTCTTAATTATTCAGTATTATCACGTATTCCTTTTAATAAATTAGTTCTCTCCTTATCTCAATCGACTCATTTTTCCTATTCCCTCTTCTCCCGTGGGAATGGAGGGATGTTGCACAATTAACTCTTCAAACTGTGACATGTTAGCCTACTGAGTTTATTTTAGTTCTGGAATGCATGTAACATTTAGTGTATATATATATATATATTTTTTTTTCATCTTTAACTACCCAT